>JANHJO010362549.1:0-13307 GCA_032468235.1 Pseudoxyrhopus heterurus
CTTAGAGAGAGCTGAAAAAAGCACTGATAAGCGGTATATAAATCTAATGCTATTATTATTATTATTATTATTATTTAGTAGATGTTCAGGTTATTGTAGTCCAGATTTAGTACTTCTAGCATTCAATGGGCATTGAACCATTGTGTGAACGAGCAAACTGTCAGCCATTTTGCCACCGTGTTTTCAAAATTTCCAATGTGACCAACCCTAAAGGGTTGGGGACTCTGTCTTCTTGGGATCTGCTGTACTGATGGAATCCTATTGACTCTCAAGAGCTAAAAATATAGACATCTCTTTCTCCAGAGGTTCATGGGGCATTCATGCTTTGGTACCCTCAAAAGTACCAGGGAGCACCAGATTCATTTTCAAGAACCAATTTAAATTAGGAAAATTCCAGTGAACTTAGTTTGGTTTGGATGACCATCCCTGGTAGCCAAGTGATAGGAATATCCAGAAATTCAAAATGGCATTCACAATTGCAGTGTTGTTCATTTTTCAGCTTTCCTCCATTGATGCCTCTGATTTTTATTACTTACATAGTTGTTTTATTGAATATTGCAGCATTGTGTTAGGTCTAGTGGTTAAGGCATGAGGCTAGAAAGTAAGGGAACACGAGTTCAAGTTCCACCTTGGCTAAGAAAGCCAGCTGGGTGACTGGGCCAGTCTGTCTGTCTGTCTGTTTCTCTCTCTCAAGCCCAACTCACCTCACAGGGTTGTTGTTGCATCCAATTTTCTCTCTTTTGTTACAGTTGTTAAGCAGTTCCTGTTTCCCCCCATTGACTGCTTGGCAGATTCTGATTGAGAGGGTTACAAATGATAATTATATGACCCTGGGACATTGCAACCATCATAAATACATGCCAGGTGCCAAGCGCCCAACATTTGATCGCATGATGCTGCGACAGTCATAAGTGTGAGGACTGGTCCTAAATCAATTTTTTCAGCCAATTTTCAGCCATTTTGAGCATCACTAAACCAGTGGTCCTAAGTCAAAAACTCCCTGTAACAAAATTCAGCTATTTCAGGAAACTGAATCATACTGATCTGATAACAACCGTACATTTTAAAAAAAGATCAGGAGTTATAAGGGCAAAAAACCACCCTCATACACAAAAAGGGGAGAATCAGCACTCTTGATATGAATAAATGTTAGTAGTTCAAACATCCCAAGGGAGAGAGAGATAGGCAGACTATGCTTTCGGCGGTTACTCTTGTTCTGTTTCTTGCGGTTATGAGTTTCGGTTTGCAAGCCCCTGGGGCCAGGGAACCTTTCCCCCCCGCTTTCCCTTCTCTTCCTCCGCAGCTGCAAGAAAGCCGACCTGCATCGAGCTTGCAAAATTCACTTTCCAACGGGGCCGAGGAGCAGAATCTTCGCACGAGCTCCTCCCCCTTCCACACCTCGAAGCAAGCGCCGCGTGCGTGGCCGGCCTCGCGATGACATCAGCCCAAGAGGCCGCGCGCTGTTGTATGCAGTTTACGGAGACGGTCGCCTCGGAGACGAGGCCTGCCGGGAGACGGAGAAAGAAAAAAAAAGAGAAAGCGAAGTGTGTGTGTGTGGGGGGGGAAGGACGAGGAGGAGGCGGCTGGACGCAGTTCCACATAGGCCCCGCCCTCCATGCAAAACAGCTACCCCAGACGTCATCTGCAGCCAATGAGAGGCGGGTACGGTGAGCTCATCGGGCCGGCGGAAGGTATAAAGAGACCTCCCCGAGGAAGGCGAGCGTCTTGAAAGCGCGCGGGGAGAAAGGCGGTGGGGTCCGGCTCTCGGCGTCGTCGTCTAACAAAGCGCTGTCCGGGAAGAAGCCTGACGCTCCTCCTCTCACGTCGGGCGCGCAACCGGGGGCCCTCCCCCGTCCCACATTCCCGAGCGCTCCGCTGCGGAGACCCCGGGTGGCTACCTCCCCTCCGCGGCCTGCGGGGGGGAAGAGGATGGAAATACCTTTCTACCATGACGATGTGTTGATCGCCCTGGCAGCCTCGACGACAGCGCCTTCCTCTCGAAGCGGCCACTTCCCGCAGCCTTTTTTCGACGGCACCATGATGAAAAAAGACGGCTTGGCCTTGGTCCTGAGCGATCAGGTGGTGTCTGGCCTGAAGGCGCCCTCCGGCCATGCCGCCCCTTCCGCGCAGCAGCAGCAGCAACAGCCGCCGCCGCCGCCAGGGGAAAACCAGACGCTTCTGACTTCCCCGGATCTGGGCCTTCTCAAGTTGGCCTCGCCGGAGCTGGAGCGCCTGATCATCCAGTCGAACGGCTTGGTGACGACGACGCCGACCAGCGGCGGCACCCAGTTCCACTTTCCCAAAGGCGGCGGCGGCGGAGGAGGCGCCCCCGACGAGCAGGAATTCGCTGCCGGCTTTGTGAAAGCCTTGGAGGACCTGCACAACCAGAACCAGCTGGGGAACGCGGGCCCGGTCGTCGGGGAGCTGCCGCCGACAGCCAGCCTGGCCCAGCAGCAGCCGCAGCCGCCTCCGCCCGTCGAGCCTCCGGTGTACGCCAACCTGAGCACGTTCTCCGGCGCGGCCGGCTTTTCGCCCGAGGCCGCTTACCAGGCGCACCCTCGGCTGCAGCCGCCGCCGCCATCGTCGCTCAAGGACGAGCCTCAGATCGTGCCGGAGGTGGCGAGCTTCGGCGACAGCCCGCCGCTGTCGCCCATCGACATGGACACGCAGGAGCGCATCAAGGCCGAGCGCAAGCGGCTGCGCAACCGCATCGCGGCCTCCAAGTGTCGGCGGCGGAAGCTGGAGCGCATCTCCCGCCTGGAAGAGAAAGTCAAGAGCCTCAAGAACCAGAACACCGAACTGGCCTCGACGGCCAACCTCCTCCGGGAGCAGGTGGCGCAGCTCAAGCAGAAAGTGCTCAGCCACGTCAACAGCGGCTGCCAGCTCCTACCGCAGCAGCAGCCCCAGCCCCACCAGGTCCCGGCCTACTGAAGGGCCCCTCGGCAGGGAAAGGAGTGCGCTCGCCACTCGGGGACCCGAGGCCCTCCGTCGACGACCCGCCAGAGGGAGGCACCCGGCCTCGGCAGGCGCGCTCTCCGAGCTGGGGAGGCGTAGCGAACCGAGGAGACGCGTGGGGAACCCCCGCGCCCTTCCGCTTCCACCCCGAAGCGCCACCTGCGAACTTTGCCGCTTCGAGGAGAGAGGGCCCCGGTGTCTATCGCGGGCTCCCCCGCCCCCCCTCCGCACCCTCACATTGGACAGGACCTTCCCACGAGGCGAGGGAAGTGGGGAAAGGACGCTCGGGGAAGCCTTTTCATGGCCGTCCCAAACTGGGTGCAACTAACAGCATAATGGACGCAGCGTAGGATTGCTGACTAGGACTTCCTGGGCTACAAAGGGAAGAAAAAATCGGGGTCTGAAAGGGGGCGGGGCATCGCTAGTCTTGTGCCTTTGAACTCTGGATACCCTTCCTTTATGGGATTTTTTTTTTTTAAAGTGACAGGATCTCAGAGGTGGAGTGGTTGGAGAGTCTAGACTGGCTCCTCCCAAGCTAGCCACCGATCTCAGTGCTTGGGATTTGCCATAGACTTTGGACTGAACTTTGCCCAGACGGGCTTAGTTCTCTTTCCTCTTCCCAAGGCAGCATTTCCTTTTTTCTCCCTTACCATATTTATGTTAATATTGGCTCCTGCTCATCTCTTGTTTTGAAGAGAGGGATTCTTATGCCCCTTCTCTCTTTTTTTTTCTCTCTCTCTCTCCCTCCCTCCCTTGATATATCATCACATTCCACAGTGCAGTAAAATCCTGTGCAGGAGATGAAAAAAAAATGTCTTGCCTGTTTTTTGGGGGATGGGTGGGGTTCACTTTGGGCTCTGACTGCCTTGAGGGAGCTGATCCCCAAAATGTGTGTTGTGAGTGCCCTCTGGTGCAGGTCTGAGGAACAGGGAGCTGTTTTTTGGGCAGATTTTTTTCAGCTTGCATTGAAGTTCTGGTAGACTATGAATTTTGGGATTAAATAGCTCCAATCAATCCAGATGATACAGGGTTTGCTGGGGGGAAGGTATTCATGGCTACTTTGTGTTGGTCACTCACAGGATTTAGTCACTTACAATCTTGTAGACAGATCTCCATCATTGCAAGTTACTTGTTTCCAAGTTAGTTCTGAGTATCTTTTAATTTACGTTAATGTTTGGGGAGGTGTGGGAAGTTAGCTGCTGAAAAAAGGTCAAAGAAAAGTTAGATTTCCCAGAGGTTTTTAGCAGGATATGGTATCTTAAGTGAAAACAGCAGCATCAGCTCACATGGTGATGATGATGATGATGAATGAAAGTTCCCAGAAACCCACCAGCAAGGCCAATTAGGGAAGCCGAGTGCTTCAATTCAGCGATGTTGGAGAGCCACGGTTCGCAGCTTGTATGTTCCCTGCTTGTGTAGATGGCTTTCCAAAATGAAATTGGAGAGGTACTATTTTGTTTAATTTGATTTTTTAAAATACCTGTTGAGAAATTAGTAGCTCTCCAGATGTTGCTGGATTTCAGCTCTTCGTCAGCTGATATGACAGAAGGTAACTACAATAAGGACTTGTATTCCAGGTTCTTAGCTCTATGTATCCATTAGAAGAGAATGAGTGATTCCATCAGTTCTGCATTGGGAATAGCCAAAATTATTGTAACTGCCTGTCTTTCAGCATTCAGCTTGTCACAGAAATGGCTACTGTAAAGGGACGCTGATGAGTAGTTATGAAAAACATCCAAATATTTTGCCTATTTCTGAAAGATAGTTAAAATATTTGAAGAGAATCTGAGATCGCACCTAAGCCAATCTAGGCAGCTTTTCTCTTTCATGTGGCGGTGCATCAGATACATTTAGGAAGACCACAAGTAAAGAAGGTTCAAGGCAACCGTTTTCCATTTTTGCTCCCATGTACTTGGTGCTGAGAGGTAGACTACTGTGCTTGGAGAAGCAACCAGACCTCATTGCTGGTAGCTATTGATATTCCTGTCCTTTAGGCCAGGAGTCCCCAACTCCTGGTCCTTGGACCAGCACTCGGCTGCAGCATGCTGGAAATTGGGCTGTGCAAGCAAGCATAATCCATCCATGGGATGCAGGCAGCATGCAAAACCACACTCCCTCTGGTCCACAGAAAAATATCTCCACAGAACTGGTCCCTGGTGCCCAAAAGGTTGGGAGCTGATGCTCTAGGCATGCATTTAGTCGCTTTTTTAAGTCATCTAAGTTAGCAACTGACACCATAGTTTTGGGAGCATACAGGCAGCCCTCGAGTTACGATCACAATTGGGACAAGAATTTCCATTGCTAAATAAGACAGTTAAGTGAGTTGGGCCCAATTTTACAACCTCTATTTTCTTGGTTAAAGGAATCCCTGCCGTTGTTAAACAAATCTGGCTTTTCCCATTGACTTTGGTAGCTCAAACACAAATGATGGTCACATGACCCTGGGATGCTGTAACCGTCGTAAATACATGCCATTTGCCAAGCAATTGAATTTTGATCACGTGACGGGGGTACTGTGATGGTCGTAAGCGTGAGCCAGTCGTAAGTCAATTTTCAGTGCTGTTGTAATTTTGAATGGTTGCTAAATGGATTGTAAGTTGAGGACTACAGCTCAGTTGCCTCAGTTTTAAATTTGCTAGTCAGTTTGTTGAGTGGTCTCTAGTTGTAGTATGGAAGACAGAGAAAAACCTGCCCATTCTTTATTTACCAGATATAATTTCATAAGCTTGAATGATACTTCCTCATATTTTTTTCTAAGCTAAAGAACTCCCATCTGTTCCTGGATGTCAAATCTGGCACCAGGGATTTTCTGCATTCAACTTTTCAGATGCCTTCCCTGAGCCTTATTCCCATTCCACATGAGAAGCTGTAATAAAAAATGGATGACAACCATCTCTATGGAAGCTTCCCCAGTAATTTGGCTCAAACTACAGTAGCATTTTTTCACTTATTAGTTCCAGTCAACCTTGTCATTTAAGCAACGTGCCAAAAAACACAGATGTATTTGGAAAACTATTTCAGTCCTGTTTCAATCCCATTTTTTAAGCTAGGCAACATGAAGATTGTTTAAATTTCAAGTCCCAGAATTCCCAGTCATGGTGGATGGGGGAATTCTGGGAGTTGAAGTCCAGAAGCCGATACTTAAAAATAGTAATGGGAAAATTCAGAATAAGAAATTGAGGCCTGTCTTTTGCCAGAACGGTTGTTTTATCAAGTGAGCCTTGTATTGGTGTTTGGTTTTAAAGACTGCGGCTATTGAGTAGCTGTGTTAACACAACCCACTGACCTACACATTTAATCACATTTAAACTAGGTTTTTATTTCACTTGACCAATTGTTGGTTCGCTGTGTGGAAGAAATCAAGAAAACGGGCTAATTTTGTAAAAAGGAGATAACAGCAAAACATCCTATGCAGTTTTAAACTTATATGCTGTTCTTTAGAATTGATACTTTGACAAGGTAATCCTCGACTTAAAAACCATTCATTTAGTGATCAAAGTTATAACAGCACTAAAAAAAGTGACTTACAACCCATTCTCACACAATTATCACAGCATCCCCATAGTCATATGATCAAAATTTGGGCCCTGGTACAACAATTGCAGTGACCTGGAATTGTGTGATTCTCATTTGCAACCTTCCCAACTGGCTTCCAAAAAGCAAAAGTCAATGCAGGAAGCCAATTTCGCTTAACAACGGCAGTGATTCACTTAATCGTGACAAAAAGGATCTAAAATCAGGCATGACTCACTTAACAATGAACTTGCTTAGCAGTAGGAATTCTGGTCTCAGTTGTGGTCATAAGTCAAGGGCTACCTGTACTGATTCTTTCGTCAACATAGGATGATGGACAGAGTCACTCGCACGCTGAATGTTGAAGGGACCTTATCAGTCATGTAGACCAACCTTTTAGTCAGTGCAGGGATCTACTAAACCACTTCTACAGATAGTCCTCGACTTACAACCGTTCATTCAGTGACTGTTCAAAGTTACAGCGGCCCTGAAAAAAGTGAGTTATGACCATTTTTCACTCTTGCACCATCCCCATGGTTATTTGATCAAAATTCAGATGCTTGGCAACGAAGTCATACTTACGATGGGGTCATGCGATTTTCTTTTGTGATCTTCTGACAAGCAAAGTCAATGGGGAAGCCAGATTAACAACTGTGTTGCCAATTTAACAGTTGCAATGATTCACCCAACGCCTGTTCAAAAACCTTCATGAGTGGGCAGTCATCATTGCCTCTTATTCTCAAGAAATTCTTCTAGACTTCAGCCTCAAGCTTCTTCCTTTTAATTGGCCCTTATCCTGCCCTCAATTTCAGTAGAGGTCTACCTTCCCCCTCTTGCACGCCACAACCTTCTAGATATTTATAGACCATTATATCTCCTGTTCCACCTTTTGGGGAAAGTAAATATGTCTAGCTCTTCTAACCATACCTCAAAGAGCTTGGTTTCCATACTAGTTATTTGACAGCAATTCTCTTAACCCACTGGAGTTTTGTATCCTTTTTGATGTTTGTTTTATAGACATGTGCATGAACTGCCCAGTGCTTTTTAAACAACATTTAACTTTCAGTTCTGCAACCAGTGTAGAACATTTTAAGGGCGTTCTCTGTCCCACATATCCTGATGAGTTCAGGCGCCTCGAAGATACTTCCTTAAAATCTTACCGGGCAATTTACTGTTTAAGTGCTTGATAATTATTTATTCAAACTTTGCCTTGTTAAAACCCACCCCTCCAATATCTCCTCTGCCTGATCTTTACACAGAACTGGACAACTAACAAGAGAACAGACAACCAAGGGTATAATGTGCTTCCAAGAACGTACCTCCCTTGAAAGGAGGGAGATTGGCTAGAAAGAGCAAAGACTTTAACTGTGTGCACTCAATACTGTGAACTACCTACCATCGGCCAGCGGCATTTTAAACTTAAATGCATTGTGCAAACTAGGTGCCTGCGTTTGGTTTACAATTCAGGCTATTGTTTAATGTTAATTCCGTAAACCGTGACAAAACATGTTGCATGAACACAGGGAAGAGGTTTTTAAGAACTAAGGGCCCAGAATGTTGAACTCTGTGGATGTTGTGTCTTAAATTCTTAAGAAATTACGTAACCTATCCTGGCAGGGAGCTGCAGTCCAACAACATTTGGAAGCTGGAGGAGCCAAAGCTGCCAGTGATAGAAGGGACTTGATTGAATTATTGCCTAAAGCTTGCCTGTGGTTCTGTACCAAAACAATCTCTTCTGTGCCAATTTTATTCCTTTGTTGTTGACATTCAGTTGTCCTACAGCTGGCTGCCTGAGACTATGAGGCTGCTTATCAGGTTGGATTCAGAGGCCCGTGGCCTTTTGTGATTTCTAATTTAAAAGAGAGATTCTTTCTTCTCTAAAACTAAAGGAGTAAAATGTGCTAAAAAAAACCCGAATGGGACCTCAGTTTTTCTAAATGCTTTTAATAGCCTTACAGATTATCTGGTAATCTGAATATTTTGAGTCATTCTAGTAAGGAGAAAAATTACCTTCAACCTCTTCCTGTTTTTATCCCCTCACTTAACTTTCTCTTTCAGAATATAAAGTCGATGGCAGGATATATATTTTTTTCTTATGCACATGTAATTTGATTACTAGGCTGTTTTTCTGATCCCAATTTCTCTAAAGTGGCTTGCCAAAAAAACAAAACAAAAAATCCTCAAATTTAGTAATAACCATACGCAAATTTCAAAGGCAAAAAAATAAAAAAATAAAAGGCAAGATTGGGTACAATAACCTTTTAAGAGCCACAAAGGAAATCTTGATAGGTATTTTGTTTCAAACTGTTGGCATGAAAACCCAATGTAAATTAATTTGACTGTGAGCAAGCTCTCAAGCTTTCAAGTGAATTATTCTATTAGAATAACTGAGATATTAAAAATAATTGTGGCTGGCACTAGAAATTCTCAAGAACTCTTAAATCAGAAAAATTAGGAAGAAAAACATGGCTGATGCAACAGAATGACTTGAACAAGTTTTTAGATAAGAGAATTTGAAAGGCTTACAAACACACCCAATCTTTTAGGGGCTTTCAGGGTTTTATTTTAATTTTAAGTGACACACCAGAGACCCAGCACCAAAGAAATGGGTGGAACTAGAAGAAAATTGAATTCAAGCTTAAAAACTGAATTAATGCAGTTAATACGTTTGATCCTCATGCGTTTATTAATTTCACCTTTGGCCAGTTGTTACATTACTCTTTGATAGCAATATCTAGAGGAACTTTCATTGCACTGAAGATTTTGGGAATAAGCCCATGTAACTCTGCAATAACAATTAGTCCTCGAATTACAACAATTGTTTAGTGACGGTTCAAAGTGACAACAGCATGAAAAAAGTGATCTATGAACAGTTTTCACACTTATAACCATTGCAGCATCCACATGGCCATATGATCAGAATTTGGGCACTTGGCAACTGACATGTATCTATGACAGTTGCATTGTCCCGTGATCACCATTTGTAACCTTCCCAGCTGGCTTCAGGGGGAAGCCAGGTTTGCTTAACAACCGCATGATTAACCTAATTGGCACAAAATGTCATAAAATGGGGTACAACCCAATTAACTGTCTTAACTGTTCAGATATTCCCTGAAGCTTGTTAGAAAGAAGGAAAACAGAACAGTGGTGTGTCCCCATATTTGAAATTATACAATCTAGCAATTAAAAGTCAAATGTTTCCTTTCTTTGTTAGATCCCAGGCTGTGATTGTATATCACACTGGATAAGCTACCCAGGCATCTCTTAGTGTGCATGCGAGGTGAACCTAGCGGACATGACTGGCTTATGAGTCAATGTGTCAAGCAAACTTTACACAATAAGTTCCTAAGAACGGGTAGAGCTTGAGGTCAGTTAAGCCGTGTTCATGGGAATAAAGCTGGAAGTATTTTAAGATTACTAGAGAAAAAAAAGTTCATCCAAAGCTCATCAGTGCATTAACTATTTCCCCAATGGTATGTACAGGTAGTTGTCTACTTACAACCATTTCTTTAGTGACAGTTTGAAATTACAACAGCGCTGGAAAAAGTGACCTAGGCCCAGTTTTCACACTTACAACCATTGTAACATCCCCTTGGTCATGCGATCAAAATTAGGGCTCTTGATAAGTGGCATGTATTAATGACAGTTGCAGTGTCCCAGGACAGGGGTCTCCAACCTTGGCAACTTTAAGACTTGTGGACTTCAACTCACAGAATTCCTCAGCCAGCAAAGCACACAGGATCGTGTGATCACCTTTTGCGACCTTCTGAGGAGCAAAGTCAGTGGGGAGCCAGATTCACTGAACAACTGTGGCAAGCTAGGTTGTAAAATGGGCAAAATTCACTTAAGGACTCTCTTGTTCAATGGTGGTCATAAGTCTGCAAACTTGGAAGCATTTTCTGCCTGTTGCTCAAGGACGGACATGTCACACCGTGCATTTTGTTCTTCCAGGTGAGACCTAATTTAGGAATGCCATGTGATGATCTACTTCCAGAAATGGGCATAGTTGGTTAAAGAAGCTCTGCAATGTGTGAATTAATCCAGCGTCTTGGGTTCACATGATACACTGAATTAAACTAACTACGTGCTAGGCTAAAATGTGACTTGAGGGGGCTGTGAACACCAATTCCATAAAGTATTGGATTTGCCATATCAATTTATCCTAGTGTTTCTCAACCTTGGCAACTTGAAGATATGGGAATTCCCAGAATTCTCAGTAATAGCTATTATCTTCCCTCCCTCCTGTTAAAGTAGGTTTTGTCCAACTTGGCAAACTTTACGACTTGTGGACTTCAGCTCCCAGAATTCTCCAACCAGCATGGAGTTGAAGGGAATATCTTTAAGTTGCTAAGGTTAGACTCCCCTGCCCTAGACAAAATCTATAAGAAGGCGGTACCTTTTTTCAAATATATACCGTATATGAAAACTAAAAACTGAAATCCTGCCCAGGCCTAGAGGGTTCAACCCCACCATTGGGCTGATTGGCTTCACGGGACACTAACAAAGAAAAGCTTTACTCTGCCCAGGCCAAATCTTAAAACAAAGCCAGAGGGAGATTCTCTGCCAATTTCTTGAGGAGGGGGGACAAGGATTTTGGCCAAAAGCAAGGCAGGGAAAGGAAGGGAATGCAAGCCAAAGAGAGGCATTCTTTTTTTTTTTGCCGCTAAGAAGCTAGAGATGTTTAAATCACTGAGAAGATCTTCTGTTGGGATGGGGGGAAAAGCAAGATCAGAGAATTGGAAAATCAGAGCCCTGGGTAAACCCATCCTCGGTATAATGGAAGGCATGGGAGTTGATGGGTGAGGGCTCATTAGCTCTTTTAGAATTCGTGGAACGGGCTGTGCAGGGGGAAAGGATGGAATACAAGATTGCCCACACAATAGCAATAGCACTTATACACCGCTTCACAGTGCTTTACAGCCCTATCTAAATGGTTTGCAGAGTCAGCCTATTGCTCCAAACAATCTGGGTCCTCATTTTACCGACCTTGGAAGGATGGAAGGCTAAGTCAGAATTGAACTCCTGGCTTTAGGCAGAGGTAGCCTGCAATATTGCATTCTAACCACTGAGCCACCACAGTTCACAATGACTACTATGGGGCTGTCACCAGATACCAAGCCCCAACTGATAAGAACAATGCTTGTGCTCAGGAGGCTCATCCCTGTCCTGGATGATTTTTGTCTTTCTGGGTGAGGGAAAAGGCTTCCAAACAAAGCCTGGCATTGCAGCTGCCTACATTTTTTAAAAAATTCTCTACAGTGTTTCTCAATGCTGGCATCTTTAAGATGTGTGGACTTCAACTCCCAGAATTCCATAGTCAGCTCGGCTGGCTGGAGAAGTCTGGGAGTTGAAGTCCACACATCTTAAAGTTGCCAAGGTTGAGAAACACTGCTCTAAGAAATTTGTATGGGTCTTGTTCATAGCAGCATTCTTAGAGCTAAAGAGATGGAAACATGCCAACTTCCTTTAAAAAAAATTAAAATATTTTTCCAAATATAAAGTGTTATCTGGGACAAGGATGCCAAAAGTATCCATCGACACCGGTGCCCTCTGGTATTGCATTGGCAGCCAGAGAAGTATGGTATCAGTGGAGGGATTCAAATTTTTTTTACTACCGGTTCTGTGGGCGTGGCTTATGGGCGTGGCTATGCGGTCAGCCAATCAGAGGTGGTATTTGCCGGTTCTCCAAATTATCACTACCGGTTCTCCGGACCCTGTCAGAACTGGCTGAATAGCACCTCTGTACAGTATATGATGTAACTTTTGTTCTTTTGGGCATTCCAAATTTCACTTCAAAAGTAATTTCAGAAGCTGGATGAAAATTTATACCTGCAGATTCAGACTGGCAATGTTTAGCTATTTCAATGCACCTAATACCCATGGAGTACATGCTGATACAGAGATGAAGAAAAATTGAGATTAGCAAAAGAATGGGATAAGAACTGGGATATAGATTTTATAAAAGGGACAGCTAATGCTTTGGGACTTTTAATTTGGAAAGAAGTTGGGTTTTGGATTCATGTAACACGCCCACCCCAAATGTGGCTTGTGAATTCATGGCTTGCTCTACTGTTTGAACCCATTGTCAAGAGTTCCTTACTTGACATGGGCAGCTTTAGAAATTTAATAAATAAATAGATTGTAATCTGTCAACAATGCTGTGTAGTATAGCAATTGGCTGTATGGATCTTGCCAATTGCTATTTAACCAGTAAATCATGATTGAACTATAAAGGGTCATATATATATAATTAACTACAGCATTGAGAAAATGGACAGAGAGAAATATAAAATGGATTATCATTGATTCAGGATTTATAAAAGAAAGTCCCTCCTCTCACAAGGCAGGATTAATGTGTGGAATTTAATCCCTCCAAGATGTGACGATGGCCGCAGACTTGAGGAGCATGAAATGCATTTGTGGAATAGGAGAGACCTATTTTTAAGCATCATAGCTAAATCGAACATCAATAGTCAGTAGTAGTCTTTCTCAATACCATTTGCATACCAAAGGCCTTGAATCTTAGCCGTGGCCAACATTGCTTGATGACTGGTCACCTCCATGCTTTAGATGGAGCCTTCCTAATAGAATCTTTTTATAAGAGAGAAAGATGATGGAGAATGGCTGGGGAATTACAAATGGGGGATCAGGTTAACAGAATATGAGAGTTGTAGGGGAGGTTGGAGGTCTTCTGATCCAACCTGCTGCTCAAACAGGAGACCCTATATCATTCCAGACAAGAGAATGTCCAGTCTCTTCTTAAAGGAGCTTTGGTGGCTCAAGTGGTTAGAACAGAGTACTGCAGATCAGCAGTTTGGCTGATCGAATCCCATCAGCTC
>JANHJO010363008.1:0-13115 GCA_032468235.1 Pseudoxyrhopus heterurus
TATCTATCTATCTATCTATCTATCTATCTATCTATCTATCTATCTATCTATCTATCTATCTATCTATCTATCTCTGTATTGAATTTATTTGCTGCCCATCTCACTACAAGGTGACTCTGGATGTCATACAATGTTAAAATGAATAAAACAATATAGACAGATGTACTGTATATAATAAGAATAAAATACTATACTGTAAATATACAAATTATCAACTATAACTAAAAGATGGTAGGGAGAAAGTAGAATGAGCAGGAGGGGAGGGGGGATCTGTTATTAATCTATTAATCTATCAACCACCCCCAATGTAAAACCCGTCCATTGGAGCCTCAAGCCAACTGGCACAGCCAGGTCTTCAAGCTCTTGTGGAAGGCTGGGAGGGTTGGAGCAAAATGTTCCGAAGGGCAGGAGCTATCTCAGAGAAGGCTCTTCTCCTGGATCCTACCAGCCAGAATTCCATGGCCAACAGGGCTTGCAGCATGCTTCTTCTGCTGGCACAGGTGGAGCGGGCCAATCCCAGTGGGATGAGACGATTCCTCAAGTAACCTGGACCCATACCATGAAGGGCTTTAAAGATGATAACCTTGAATTGGATCTGGAAACAAATTGCCAACCAACCCAGCTCTGGGAACAGTGGTCATACTCTAGGGACCCAAATGCTGTCCATGCTGCTGCACAATGTACCAACTGTAGCTTCTGAATGCTCTTCAAGAGAGCCCCACATAGATATTTTACAGCACATGCTTTCCAGGAGAAAAAGTACTGATGTCAAAACAGGCAGGCATTTGAGTTTATGATCTAAAAATCATTCCCAGTCCATTATCTGAAATGGATAGATAATGAGGACTAGGCATTATCTGAAATGGATACATAATGAGGACAGAAAATAAGCCTGACATGAGAACTTGGATCAGATATGAAATGGGCCAATAAACTCTTCTTTCTTTAGAAGGTACTCCATGTACTTCCACTTACTAGAATACCTCTGAGCTTAATGGAGGCATACCAATTTGGAGCTGCAAAAAATCTGGACAACCATTAAAGAGCAAGGAATTTTCTATAACTCTGTGCTGTGGTCATCTGGAGCTTTGTAGCCCATATATAATATACCTAGCCTAGTGCCTATTTCAACAGAAACAATCAGGTGGATGCAAAGTCAAGGAGCAGAAGAGATAAAGCAGGATGAATCACAAAGGAAGACAAATGGCACAGAACAAGAGATCAAGGATAAGAACCTCTGAGTTCCTTGTCTACATTTCAGATAATCTCCAATATTCCACATAGGATTGGGTAAATTCCTCATCTGAATTTCCTAAGAATCACTACCAATCTCTACACACTGCCAAAGATCTAACTCTACTCATAGCAGCTTCTAGGTTCTCTCACTTCCCTTTTTTTAACACTACCATCTTGCTCTATTTTGCAGAAGATTTGGGTAGCTCCACTTAAGAGAGGCATGCAATTCAACTTGGAGGGAGATATTTCAAAGTTGGAGAAAACTTCTAAATTCTTTGCTGGAACACCCTCATCATCCAGTTTTCTATGAATTCTGAGCAATTCTGTAGTTTATATATTTGTACGTTGGCCCTTGGTATCTGGGATTTTATCTTTGAGTTACGTTTTATATTTAATCCATAATATTTTTACTGTTTACATCTCATATAAGATCATAATACAATTTGTACAAGACATAATGCATAAGTGCACCAGCGTGCCTACCGTCCCTGTCCTACTGTTCCCTTTAATTACTTATATGTAATTCTTCGTTCATGTCTTATGTTTTCCACTTTTATATGTTTTTGACAAATAAATAAAAAAATTGTACCATTCTGGACAAATGGTTATCCAATCTTTTCTTGAAAACCTCCAGCAATAGAGCACCCACATCTTCAAGAAGCAAGCCGTTGCACAGATTGATTTTTCTCACTGTCAGGAAATTTCTCCTTAGTTCCAGATTGGATCTCTCTTTAGTGAGCTTCCACCCAATACTTCTTATCCTTCCCTCAGGTGGTTTGGAGAGTGAGTCAACACACACATCTCTGTACTACCATCAAGCCCTAGTCCTTCTCTTCATTAGACTAGACATACCTTGTTCCTTCAATCATTCAATGTCAGGTTTAATCTCCAAACCCCTTATCATCTTTGCTGTTCTTCTCTACATTCTTTCTAAGGCTTCACCATTTTTTTTGTATTGTGGTGATCAGAACTGGAGTTAAGGGGATTTTGCTACGTTATTTGTATGAAAGATGAGCATGAATATTTTGTTACCATTTACATGTGTTATTGAAGCCTGGGGTATACAGTGATGATCATTGACCTATCTAACTGTCCTTCAGCTGTTATGAGTTACATCAGCAAAATCTTTTTGGTTATTTTGGGCTCATCTGTTGTTGTTGATTTAAATGACATTGCTTTTTGTTTTCCTGAGGATGCAGCTGCCCATACCGAATATGTCACAAATATCTTGGAAGGCTTTGCAAAGGCAAGCTGTATGAGCTAGAGAAATGTGCATTTGATTTGCCTTCTTTAGACTGTTTAGCTATCATATTTCTTCAACAGGCACCCAGACCAAACCTGTTACAGTAGATTCCTTCTTATCTTGCAAACTCCAAGGAATGCCAAAGGCATTCAGCATTTTCTGGAATTTTACAACTTTTATATGCAATTAATATTTGATTTCCCGATCCATTCCATGCTGCACAAACCCCAGTTATTCTTTTGTCGTTCAAATGGATGCTTCTGATTTTTGCAATGTGAGTTATTTTTCTTAGTTGAGTCATGAGCTGGGAAAAACTATTTTGCCTTGTCCTTTCATCTGAGACTGCTGAAAGGAATTATGATGCATATAACAAGGAACCATTAGCAATGAAAAATGCCTTTCACTAGAAGAGAATATATGTAGCTCAGGGTTGAACTATGGAACACACTGATGGCATTTACCAAGTTGGGTAATGAAACATCTGCAAGCAAACAACCAAGTTCAGAGTGCCCCAGGACTCCATAAAAATGTATTTCAACATGGGAAACACCTTTTGGAAGGAGCAGTGATGCCATCCGTGTTCAAACGTATCACAAGAACTGGAACACTTAGATGCTACATAAAACTTAGGAGTTGGATTGATTGGTGATTTGGTACTCACAAAAGTAAGCTTTCCTCATGTAAATCCAAGAAGGCTCTTTTATTCTAAATTAGTGTCTGGTGTGGACAAAGCAAAGGTAAAGGTATTGAAAGCTAATCCATAAAACCGCTCTTGATTATTGAAATTATGAAAAAAAATTAAGTTTTGTTGAATGGGGGGTTATCTCCTTTGAAAACTGAATTTTGGTTTTGCATAGATTGGCTTGATACCCGGATTCCACATACATAGTCCTCGAATTATAACCTTTTGTTTAGTGACTGTTCAAAATTACAATGACACACAAAAGTGATTTATGACCATTTTTCACACTTAAAACCATTGCGGCATCCCGAAGGTCACATGATCAAAATTTGGATGCTTGGCAACTGACTCATGATGGTTGCAGTGTCTTAGGGATCATATTCTGACAAGCCAAGTTAAGGGGGAAGCCAGATTCATTTAAAACCGTGTTACTAATTTAACAATTGCAGTGATTCACTTAACAAGGCTGGCAAGAAAAGTTCTAAAATTGGGCGAAACTCACTTAATGACTGTCTCACTTAGCAACATAAATTTTGGCTCAATTATGGTCGTAAATTGATGCATCTCTCCCTAAATATCAGACTTGCTTGGTTCATGTTTTGTAATTGTAATCTATTTGACTGGATTACTGAAATATACTCTTTTTGAAAATATTTAGAAACATGTTTGAAAGATATTTAGCAACTTCTGCTGGTCCAGGACCAGAAAGCACGGTCACAAATTGTCTGGAGCCGGTTATATGAAGGAAGTGTGTTATTCTAGCTTCATTGGAACTCTCTCTGTTTCTGGACACACAGAGGGATGATGGTGCATTCTTAACATCTATAACAAAATCTTTGTGTCAGAACTTTTCTAGTATTTTGGATCACAGGCTTAACTTCTGGAATACGTTACATGAAGAGGAGATACTTTTGCAGTATGTGTACAACTGCTGTTCACATTCTCTAGTGTTGGCACTAATTTAAAAAGATTTCTTGATAGGTCCATGCTTCCCGAAATGCTTCAGTTAAGCAGAGAAAATGAAATATATTTTGAGAGTGTTTCTCGGTTTTTTTCTCATAAACTGCTGCCCAGGCAATAATCTTAACACTTTGCTAACCTTCAGGGCTTATCACCGTAGTTTTTTCCTAGAGACTTTGGGATTCATAATGTTTATAAGAGTTGGGAAAATGGGAGAATGTTCTTCACGCATGGACCAAAGGTGTGGGGTTGTTGTTGTTTTTTTGAATCACTGAAATGTGGCCATGTCCATTCAAACCTGCCAATGGGAGAATTGTGAAAACTGCAGTACTAGATACAGAAAAGATCACGGAATAAAGTGCTCATAACCTCACTGTGCTTTGAGCCCTTCACACACAGATTATTGAAATCGACTCTTCTAGCTCTGTCACTAGAGCTTGTTGGCTCAAGCAAGCTAGCTTGGGAACAGGGCTTCTCAACTGGAAATAACACTAATTTTGGACAGTTTCAGGGGTATCTACATGCATTGCTACTGTGGCATGAAAATAGCCATAGCACGTAGACATATATACCATTCCATAAGATTTTACAACACTTTCTGAGTGGTTTACAGTGTCATCATGTTGACCCCAACAATCTGGGTCCTCATTTTACCAACCTTGAAAGGATGTAAGGCTGAGTCAACCTTGAGCCGGTCAGGATCAAACTCCTGGCAGTGAGCAGTGAGTTAGCCTGCAATACTACATATCTAACCATTGTGCCACCGTGGTTCTTATATTGACTGAAGAAGCGATTAAAATGAATTTAAATATATTGCTATCACAAGGCGTTATAGATTTTGACAGATAACCCACACTTGTATTAAGTATTTGGAGTAAATTAACCATTTCAGAACTAATGTTTTGCCAATTCTGATATCCACAACATATGTGGTATTCCCTTGTGAAATATATTTTCAGAAATTGAACATACTGTTTTGGAGGTTTATTTGGAGAATTTCTCCCACTTGTTTTTCACTCGGGAAGCTGTAGTGGCCAGTTGCCAGTTGCTAGAACAGGTTTTTCACTTTCATTTCATTTTCAAAATTTCAGCTTAAATCTAGAGTGAGTTAGTTAATGAATGTTAGGTTTTATCACTGACAATTTCCTCTCATCGAAATTGAAATAGGGACACTGAAATATATTTTGAAAGGCCTTAGGGATCAGTTGTTTTGGAACATACTGAATTCTTACCTCACCTCTGTTAGCCATCAAAGCAGTGTGTTATGTCATAGCATGCCAAATCCAGTGTGATCAGGGTAAATTAATAATGTAGTGCCATCCAGTTTTGCAAGTAACAAGGCCATCCTTTCATGGGAGAATATGCACAGAAAAAGAAGATACCTTACTGTATCTGGAGAGTGGAAAGGACTGGATAGGGTCAATACTAGCAATACTGGATTATGGATATTGCTCCGTTCTCTGCCTAGAAATCTTTTATCTTTAATTTTAGATGGGGCCCCACTAAGGATTGGCATGCAGCACTGGCTCATATGCCAGGTGACCTTGTGCCATAGTGGCTCTCTTTTAAGGAACCAGGCTAGAAACCAGGAGACTGTGAGTTCTAGTGCTTCTAGTCCAGCCAGTTCTATCCAACGGGGTGATTTGGGGTTCATTGCGCTCTCTCAGTCCAACCCATCTCAAAGGGATTTATTGTGGGAAAAGAGGAAGAGGAATATGTAGGTACGGTTGCCACCTTGAGTTATTTATAAAAATAATAAAGCGGAATATAAATAAAACAAATATTCATTTTCTTTTGGAAGACTTGCTGGTTCTGGGGTCTGCCCAAAGTTCCTTTCAAACTGCTTTCATAAGTTTGGAACCTAAGGAGAAGGGACACTTATCACAAAGTTGGATGATTGCATGGTATTAAATTGGTGACTGCTCTTAGCAATGTCTCAAATAGATTTTCTCCATGATGATCTATCCCAAAGTTGATCTTTCAGGTCTTCTAATGATGTACTTATCACCTCTGAAACTAAGTCTATCCACCTTGTGGCTGGACATCATTGTCTTCTCTTTCTTTCCAAACATTAGAGCCTTCTCCAGAGAGCCTGGTCTTTGAATAAGGTGTCTGAAGTGGGATAATTTGAGTATGACATAGTCGGTAATAATATTACTATTTTCCATCATTTATACTGTGCTATTAAGACCTTGGTTAGGGACGCGGTGTCTCAGTGACTAAGATGCCGAGCTTGTCAATCAGAAAAGTCAGCAGTTGGGTGGTTTGAATCCCTAGCGCCGTGTAATGGAGTGAGCTCCCGTTACTTGTCCCAGCTTCTGCCAACCTAGCAGTTCGAAAGCATGTAAAAATGCAAGTAGAAAAATAGGGACCACCTTTGGTGGAAAGGTAACAGCGTTCCGTGCGCCTTCATCATTTAGTCATGTCAGCCTCATGACCATGGAGATGTCTTCGGACAGCGCTGGCTCTTCGGCTTTGAAATGAGATGAGCACCGCCCTCTAGAGTCAGGAACGACTAGCATGTATGTGCGAGGGGAACCTTTACCTTTACTATTAAGACCTTACAATAACTTACAATAACTGGGAAATTCAACTAGATAACTATACAAGAATGTTATCTTTTTACTTTACTCTATATATTTAATATTTAATATTCCATGTGTCCCTCTCCTTTAAAATTAATTTTATAGTGACATATATAGGTGAAAAGCAGTATGATCTAGTGCTATACTTCCCAAACCTTTTTCTTCATTACCCAAAACCATTTATCAGAAAGTCTTACCAAACCTTGAGGACTGATTGTAAGCACTGTCCTTTAGCACTGTCATAAAACTGAACAGTCGCTGAATGTGGTCGTAACTTGAGGACTATCTATATTATAAAATCAACTTCCTTGAACGATCTTGATGTCATTTCAACAAATTACCATTGACAATTTCATTGATTTTCATCTTAATAGGAATGGTTTGTGAGATTTTTGAATAAGTTTTAGTACATGTGGCAATCTTTAAGTTTCTATAGAGATTCTCAGTCATCTAGATCATGGTTGTTTTCAGCAGGATGTTTTCTGCCCTGTATCCCTTCACTGTTGAACACAGGCACAGCTGTTGGGGACAAGTCTGTGTTGTCTGCATCTCAAACTGAAGCACAAATGGTTCCTGAGGTCTGCAATTTTTCTGGAAATCTGTTCATACTCCCATACAGTTCGAGGGTGTACATCCCAAAGTGCACAGCTAAATGTCTATGAGGATTCTCAGTCATCCAGGTCATGGTTGGGACACATGGTTGGGACACAGGGCAGAAAACATCTTGCAGAAAATAGCTCCACAACACAGTTGTTCTGTCCCACACTCCAAACACCCGGATCGACACCAGTTAAAGGTACATTTGAGTTTTTATTCCAAACCAAACTTAAGAAGCATTTCTTCTGCATAAAATAACAAACCAAACTTAAATAAGCATTTCTTCTGCATAAACTAAAACAGCTGGTTACCAATTAGTCCAACCTGAATCATAAACAATGTCCGGGCCGAATGCCAACAAGATAAGTCCGTTCCAAGATACGCTTTGAAACCAGGTCTCAAAACAACAGATACTCCAAGGCCGAAACTGGAAAGTATACTCCAACAGACACAGAGGCAGATCAAACTTCCACAAGAAGAGTTCGTTGTTTCCAGCAAGATGCTGTTCCCAACCACACCTCCTTATACCCTCTTGGGTGTGGTCCAATTAGTGGTCAGCTGCAGCTCGACCTCTCCCCTTCTGGCATTGCATTCAGCGTTCCTTTCTGCTCATTAGTCTTCTGAAGCGAGCATCTGTTAATGGCTCTGCCTCTGCCCCACTACTTTCAGAAGCCACCTGCTCCTGCTGACTCATGGAGGGATCAGCTTCTGTTGGCAAGCTGTCAACAAGTGATTCCTCTCTTGGCTCCGATATGGCCTCTCCCTCTGAGTCGGAATCACTGCGGAACCACATCACAAGGTCTCCTATGCGGAGCGCATGCGTCTCATAATCATGTCTTGCCACACTGTACCGAGCCTTGATGAATCGTCATGTCAAATACAAATACATCACATTGCACACAACGGATCAGATCGGCATTGATCGAATACGGAGATTTACAGATTAGTCTTCAAATATCGAAAAGAAGGACATGTAGGAGGACACTTTTCAAGGGAGGACAGAACTTACAAAAGAAGGACTGTCCGCCCTAAAGAAGGACAATTGGTCACCTTATCATTTTATATCACAGAGGTGAAAAAAAATAGTTAGAGAAAACTCATATGGAATCTGCTCAGTTATGTGCATTTTATATCGGTTTTTCTTTGGGGTTGCACTGAAACCAATCTGTTCTCCATTGTATGAATCTGTATGCACAAAATCCTGTCCATGTTCTGAATTGCAAAACTACGTACCCAAACTCTTAAAAGTATTTCATTTGATGTGCATATATCAACAGTCCCCAAATTACAGTTTTCATCTATAAAAATGTGCAGCAGCTTGAAAGTTATATAGCAGGGATGTCAACCTTGATTTCATTGAGGGCAGCATCAGGGTTGTGTTTGACCTTGGAGGGATAGGGTGGATGTGGCCAGCATGATATCACTCGTGTTGGGGGGTGCCTGTGGTGGCCTGAGCACTCTGCCAGTGAAAATGGGCTCCCAAGCTCCGTTTTTGGCTGCAATGGCCTCCTGCAACCCTCTGCTAGAGAAAACAGAGCTTTCAGAAAACAGAGAGTGGGGAGGCATGCACAGTCTTCATGAGCTCTGTTTTCTGCTGGGATGGCCTCCTGCAACCCTCTGCCAGTGAAAACAGAGCTTGGGAGGGCCGCGTGCAGCCCTTGAAAGCTCTGTTTTCACTGGCAGAGGCACCACAGGCCAGTGCCCCACTGATCAGCTGTGCTGAAAACAGAGCGAATAAAGGTAACTATAGCGTCCAGGTGGGCGGGCCAAAAAAAAATTATTATTTTTTTTTTTTTTTACAAAAACCGTCTGAACTGTTGTTACACTGGTTGAAACCCACCCCTGCTTGGATGGGGTAAGGTTGAAACAAGTACACTGTTTATCCCACTCTTATCTGTCTCTGAATAAGACTTCAAATCTTCTGAAGGAGTGAAGATGTAATTTAGAAAATAACTGCCATGGTGCAGGGAACATTTTTTCAACTTCAGCTGGTACATCAAGTGTAAACATTTTCATGGAATGTTGACATTACCAGATAAATGACTGAAATTCTCTTTTGACATATTTCAGTCTAATTACTGTAAAACTATGATGTATGGCCCTTCTAAACTATGGCTGGTCCAAAATATGGCAACTGCATTCTTGTTTCAACTATATTTGTTCAGTCACCTGAACCGCAAGGTAGGCAGCAAATAAATGTGATAAATAACATATTTTTATCCAGTCACTTCTGGATGCAATGAAAGGGGCTGGTTATGACCTTTAAACTCCAAATACGTTGAGAGTTATAAGATTTCCTAGTTCCTTGTGAATCTGTCCAGTTTACAAGAACAGCTAGCTAGAGCAGTTTTCTTCCAAGCCTCCACCTCCAAATTTGAAGACCTCTGCCAGGCTTCAACCAGCAGGCAGGAGGAAACTCCTCTGCCAAACTCAGGATACCCCAAGAAATTGCAAGTAGTCACAGGGAGGAGGGAAAGGGATGAAACTTGTATCATGATGTGATTCAAATGCTACCCCTTTGTATACCTATGAGATGACACAATTGTTGAGATTGATAAGTGATGAATCGTTGCCCTTGCTTTACAGCACAGAAACACAGACAAATTGTAAATTCAAAGTATTTAATAAAATTGAGTTGTATCCTATGACAGACTCCTGTCTCCTTCCTATGAAGGTATCTCCCATGAGATGTGACAAGGAATCAGAGAACTACCTCAGTGAACCCCTATTTATACCCTCTGACTGACAGTTAGTCAGGGATACATTTTGGAGGGAATGATAACTCCTTCTGTGATTGGCTGATCATGATTTTTAAATGTATGCAGTTGTCACACAATCCCTGACAACAACACAAGTATGAAAGGAAAGAACCTCTGTCATGACATCATAATGCAAATTTCATTTTGGCAGTTAGAAACAGGTATTATAAAAGACATTCTGAAAAATAGTTCATAGTGAAGAAAAGTTAGAAAGCCATAACTGAACAATCCCAGAATCTGTACAAATTAACATTTGTGTTTGCAGAATTAACATTTGAATCCATTTGCATGTATTCTTTTTACCGGATTGTTGTAACAGGCTGCATAAACCCTTCTCTCTTTTTTGGAGTGGAGATCACAGCAAGGTATGATATTATTTTCTTCTGTTTGAATGAGAACTACTGTCTGAATGTCAGGAGCAAAGGATCAGGACCATAAGTTAGGCTGCAGTTCAAAGATTTATTTCTCACGTATACACACAAGAATCTAGTCAGCTAAAATTCAGTGCTAAATTGGTGCCAGATAAGGGTCAATGGAATTCAAGAGAGGTTGGACTTGGACTGTTTATGGCAATGTAAAAACTCTAAGCTGATGATGCACTTAACTCCACCCCCAGCACTGCTGCTCTTCTCCTACATCCACCATCATAGTTTCTACATGGAGACCGACATTGGATGGAATTCCATGTAATTTGCTTTATTTTCAGTAGAGGTGAAAATTTTGACTTTCCCGTTCACTTTTGTTGTTTATGTCCAAACTGATTTCTCATCCTTGTGATTGATAGATGTTTTAAAATAATACGTTTAAAAACCACAGTGAGAATACAGTATAGCATCGCTGTGGTTTTTAAACCCATTATTTTAAATTATGTTTTCACTATTGGTTGCATTTTTAATTTACTTGTTCTGTATGCTTTCTCAACAGCAACGGCAGACTAACAGCACCGTAAGCTGACTATATAAATAAAACATCCCTTGAGTCAAAGCAGATGTGTCAGAAGCAAGAACTAAAACTGGGGGTAAAATTAGAGCCAAAATAAAAGATTCACATGAATGTCTGCCCAGGGGAAACTTAAAGAGAGCTTGGTTCAAGAAGAGTAACAGATTTACTGTTTATCTCTACAGCCAGACTGGTTATCTTCTGTGTGACAGGATTCACCAGTTCCCTCAGTGGCTTTTCCATTTCCTAAGCAAACCAGTCCTTTAAGTGCATTTATCTAACATGTTTTATTCTGAGATAATGAATATTCATAAGCACATTTATCTAAAAGAGTCGCTTGAATATGATTTTTTTTTATTAGCCATGTCTTAACTCAAGGACGTTTTTACACATCAAGGTGTTACACCTAGCAATACCATTGCAGGTTGGCTTAGTTAAAAGCTTCATGACATCTTGTTCCAGCAGCTGACTGGAAAAGTCAAAAGAAACTTCTGATTGTCCACAAGGCGTATACTGAAGCATCTCTAGTTAACTGGAATTGGTAGGAGAATCCTTGAAGATTCACCTTCAGAAACATGAGAGAACAACATTCTTTTGTGATGAGCTTTAAAGAGATTCTTTGCAAAACTTCTTGGATGCTTTGGTATCTAAAGGAATTTTGAAGCATGTTTGAGCTGAGAACTAATTGCAATTTAATCTACATACAATATATGTTATCAGATAGATTTGGTTTTGAATGTGTTTGCCTGGCTCACTATAGAGGTACGGTAGTCTTCTTTTCTTTTCTTTTCTTTTCTTTTCTTTTCTTTTCTTTTCTTTTCTTTTCTTTCTTTCTCTTTCTTTCTTCCTTCCTTCCTTCCTTTCCTCCCTCCTTTCTTTATTTCCTTCCCTATCTATCCACCAATCTTTATTATTTTTATAAGTAACTCAAGGTAGCAAACATATTTAATACTCCTCCCCCCTCCTATTTTCACTACAACAACCATCCTGTGAGATAATTTCGGCTGAGAGAGAGTGACTGGCCCAAAGTTATCCAACCAGCTTTCATGCCTTAGGCCACGGGTGTCAATCGCATCACGTGACATATTGTGACGTATCGCAACATTTTTTGCCTTTGTGGAGCAGGGGTGGGCATGGCATGCATGTGACACATCCGGCTCACGGGACACCAGTTTGACAGGCCTTCTTAGGCTGCACCAGAAATCATATTCTCCTGGTTTCAGAGCCAGCACTTTAACCACAAGACCAAACTGCTCCTTCAGTTTCTTATTATTTGTACGTCACTTCCAATCAATCTCCAAATGGTCAATATACTTGCAGCAGCAGAAAAATTAATCTTCAGCCAATAGTTCCTGACTATTTGAGCCATGGCCGAGCTTTCTGCGTACCACTCCATGAGCATGAATAATTTCTCTCTTTGTTACACTCCTTCTGGCTTATTCAATTTCCAGCAGCTGCTACTTCTATAGTAGTATCTGGATTGTGCAAAAACAGGTGACTGTAGAGTCCTCTCAGTGTGATAGCTTGAATTTGAAATGCTTTTGCATTATAAGGGCTTTGGGTTTTGCAGTAAAAAGGACCTCCAAGAAACTCGGCTTTTCCTGCCTGGCTGAATAGAAATAGCTTTTTCCCATTGCAAAAACCAAAGACTCTGACTTTTCCACTGGTGGGAGGGGAGGGAAGGAAAATGGCTTAGGAAATCTGCAGTGGCTACAGGCATGAGATGATAGAGTACAAGTGGGGAAAGGTTAATGTGTCTTTAACTTTCCCACTTAAGCAATCTCAACTGCACTAAATTTGCTGAGAGGAGCTTTGTAAGTGCATGTCCAATTGTATGTTCATTGGTATGTATTTATCAGGCCCTCTCAAGAACCAAAAAAGAAACATGAAGTTGTTTCTGAGTAGTTTCCTTTATTGTTCTTCATCTATAGGCAGACATTTTGCTAAATTAAAGCAATTTATTTATTTTGCAATAAATATTCTGTGAATAGCAATAGCAATAGCACTGTATTTATATACCGCCTATCAGGGCGTGCAACCCTTTCTAAGCGGTTTACAATGTCAGCATATTGCCCCCAACAATCTGGGTTCTCATTTTATCTACCTCAGAAGGA
>JANHJO010363263.1:0-13017 GCA_032468235.1 Pseudoxyrhopus heterurus
TTTAACATAATTGTATTAAAATTAAGTAATTTTTTTCCTGGTTCTTACTCAAAAACCAGATGAGGCCCTTAGGCTATAAAAGCGAAATTGCTGTTTGATTATTAGTTAGAAATTGAATGTGTCAGTCATGCCCTCTTGTTTCTTTTTTAAACTATTGTTTTTTGATCACTTTTTTCTCTTGATTCATCTATATTCTAACTTGATGCCTTGGTTCAGAAATACAGGTTCACACTTATGTGCCACATAGAAATAACTAACTGCTATCCTGTGCTTGTCAACATCATCAGCAATGCATTTCTGCACATGAATAATTCCACTGCCCGTCTTCGAATTTGGAGTCAAATATTTTTAGGTGTAAGTATTCCAATAAAATCACAAATACGAAGGCATAGAACAAATGGGAAACTATAGGGATATCTTTTTAAAAAAAATCAATGAAGCTTTTAAGAAATCATTAAAATGAGGAAGAACCAATTGTTTATACAATTTTAAATTTCATTATCAGTCGTATCTAAGCTATGTAGACATATTTAGAACAACTGTTTCATTATCACAGTGCACATATAAAGCTTTTTTTTTAAAAAATAATCCATTTTCCAGGAATTTCAACAGGAACATCCTGCATTTTATTTTTTGGAAATACAAATGTTAGAGGCTTTCATTTTACTGCCTACTTTTCCACCTCAGTTTGCAATGATGAGCATGCAAGACTACAAGGTAAAAACAATTAATTTTATGTTAAAATATTCCATTGCATTGACAAGGTTGTTTTGATTAAAAAGGAAACATCAGAGCACTGTGAAGATACTGTACATATGTGGCACAGTTTGTGTTTTATATTACAGTCCAATTGCCGATATTAATTCTGGTATTTCCTGTTTAATTATTTTCCTCTTCTTTTGTCTTAAATCTGTCTAATAATCATACAAGTCATCTGGATAGATTTTAAAACCATTAAAAGAATAAATCTGTATTCTGTGTAGCTTTTTCTCTCTACATGTAAGAGTTTAGAAATTATAACCTGTTAATAATAGTAGTAAAAAGGTCTATCTGTCTGTCTGATTTTATAATTTGACCTCAAAACCTAAACTAACTTCTCCCTCCTCTCTCCCCTCTAAATATTTATTTGTTTGTTTTGGTAGATAAAAGCTCATTCTCAACTCCGAATCTCAGGGCTGTTTCCTTCAGTATATTGGTGTGGACAAGCTCTGATAGATGTCCCTCTGCACTGTGTCCTACTTGTTATAGCGCTATGGCCATGGTTTCTAAAAGTAACTTTTCTAACCACTAAGTACCTGGGCCTTTCATGTTTACTTTTGGTAAGTTTAATGATTTAAATAAAATTTAAACATTTAAAAGTTTACACTTTTCCATTATGGGCATCAGTAACTTACTTAACAATATGTAGCAAAAGTTCCAGTTTCAGGCTTTGAATGGTAGGCTTCTATCTTTAATTACAAATAGAGTATTTCAATAAATGATTGAGTAGCAAAGAAAGGCTACTCGAAGTTTGTACAAAGGCCCTGTAATCAGCTGAAATGGCATCTCTTATCTCCATAATTATTCAGGCAACATCATTATAAGACAGTTCTAGCTGATATAACCAGTGAGGTTGCTGGGGTGTGAAGCAGACTCAAGGCAGTGGTTAAGATGCAAGACTTGTCAACTGAAAGATTAGCAGTTTCAGATCCAAGTACCAATTGACGGGGTGAGCTCCTGTTCTTGCCCCAGCTCCTGCCAAGTCAGCAGTTTGAAAGCATGCAAATGCGAGTAGTTAAATAGGTACCACTTTAGTGGGAAGATAACAGTGCTCTGTGTCCCTTCAGCATGTAGTCATGCTGGCCACATGACCATGAAAAATGTCTCTGGACAGTGCTAGATATTTGGTGTGAATTGGAGATAAGCACCGTCCCTTAGATTTGAACATGACTGGACAAACCTACATCTTTTTTTTAAAAAAACATTCTTTTTATTTTGCTATTTTAATATCTAATTAAAAATATATTACAAGTGTGCATTGTTTCTTCTGGCATACAAATTAAGTTAAAGACTCACAGGACGAAACAAGAGGATGGTAGAACATTTGTCATACAAGAAAAGCAGACCTGGATCACATCCCACCAAGCAAAAACAAATAAAACAGTCAACCTGCACATACTTAACTCATTAAATTAAAACTTTAGAAACCTCAAAACAGGTTAAAGAATTTCATATTCAATTTCAATTTAGTTTAGTGACCAGCGACCAGAACAAATAAAAATACTCAGTAAATGTACAATTAAAAATTCTAGTATAAAATAATAAATAACAGATAAAATCTATGATAAAATCCAGTCTGACAATTATACATGGTCTAACTATATTAAAACTATAATCCATAAAATGTGTGGCCTGTTTCCGTTTAATACTAAAAGAGAAAAGAATAAGCAGCGTAAAGGGTTTACCACTCTACATTATGGTGATAATCGCATATGTAAAATAGTTCTTAATAACCCTTGGAAGAAATGCTATGTATGGTGGCTCACGTGGTAAGATACTGGGCTTGTATACCACTGCTTGGGCAGGGAGTTGGACTCGATGACCTACAAGGTCCCTTCCAACTCTGTTAATATATTATATTATATTATATTATATTATATTATATTATATTATATTATATTATGTTATAATATATAGCACATATTTAAAATATGCTAAATCCACAGTTTTAGAGGGAAGGCTTGTCCAATGAAGTGAACCGTCCATGAAATCCAAATGGTATTTTTATACATGTGAAATATAAAGCTTAGGAATAGATTCATCTGAAGTCTGCTAAACTAAGATCCTTAAATCAAATGTTTAATATAATATTGTTTTGTAAGTGTTACTATTTAAATGTTACTTATATTTAAATATTTAAAATATTGCATATATTAATATGAATAGTTATTTCCAAAAATGTACAACACCATTAATTTAAGGCCTTATTTTTAAACAGGTGATATTTCTGCTTGGTTATAGTACCTCTATGGTCCTATTCCTATATGTAATTGCCTTCATATTTCGTAAAAATATGCATACTGCCAGTTTTTGGTCATTCATCTTGTTGTTAGTAAGTATGCAACTGAATCATTCACTTCTTCTCACTTTCCCCCTAAAGAAGACTTGCAACCATTCATTTAGTGGCTGTTCAAAGTCACAATAGCACTGAAAACAGTGGCCTATGATCATTTTACACAGTTATGACTGTTGCGGCATTCCCATGGTTATGTGATCAAAAGTTGGATGCTGGGCAACTGGCATGTATTTGTGATGGTTGCAGTGCCCCAGGGTCATGTAATCACCTTTTGCGACCTTCTGACAACCAAAGTCAATTGGAAGCCAGATTTACTTTACAACCATGTTACTAACTTAACACCAGAGGTGGGTTTCTACCGGTTTGGACCGGTTCGCCCAAACCAGTTGTTAAGGTCGGGTGGAGCCAGCAAACTGGTTTGGTCGGTTTTTGGAAAAAAAAATTTTATATATATATTTTTGGCCCACCCGCCCAGAGCCTCTAGCTACCTTTATTTGCTCTGTTTTCGGCACAGCTGATCAGCAGGAAAGCGCGCCTCAGCTGTTTCCCCCCCTAGAGGCTGCTGCACGAAGTTTGTGTTCTAAAGACACTAATCAGCTGTGCTAAAAACAGAGTGAATCAACGTAGGTAGAGCATCCAGGCGCATGGGGGGGCAAAAAAATATTTTTTTTTTTTACAAAAACCGACTGAACCGGTTGTTACACCGGTTGAAACCTACCCCTGCGTTAACACCTACAATGATTGGTAAGAAAGGTTGTAAAATGGGGCAAAAATCATTTAACTGTCTTGTTTAGCAGCGGAAATTTGGGCTCAATGGTGGTCATAAGTCAAGGAGTATCTTTATGTCTGAACTGTCACCATGCAGAATTCAATTTACTCTATTGCGTGGGATAATGGGATTAGGAAAAGCCTGTATTATTCGTGGATGAATATTAGGTGACTTGGTCTTCTCATGATGCCTTCTCACTCTTCCAAGAAGTCTCTTGGACCAGTTGGGAAGGCATTCTTGAACCTGGGAGTTGTGCTTTTGAAGATGGACTTCTGTGAGGGTTCCCTTTTGGTCTACCTCTAGGCTTTAAAAGGAGGCTATGTATGTAGCTAATTCCTTCCCTGTATCAGGGATGCAATAACTGTTTACTATGAACACCAGTTGCCTGTTGCTTCATTGGGCCGGGCATGACTTTTAACTATTATGTACTATTGCCTTTTCCATTGTACATTGGTTGTCAACATTATTAATTGCAATATGCATCCGAAGGAAGCAGGAACGCAGGCAGTCCTTAACTTACGACCACAGAATTTCCACTGCTACTCAAGGCAGTTGTTAAGTGTGTTGTACCCAATTTTTACAACCCTTTTGTCATAGTTGTTAAACGAACCACTGCAGTTCTTAAGTGAATGATATGGTCATTCAGCAAATCCAGCTTCCCCATTGAGTTTGCTTGTTGGAAGCTGGCTGAGAAAGTCACAAAATTGTGATCACATGACCTTGCGATGCTGCAACCATGATAAATACATGCCAGTGACCAAGCACCTGAATTTTGATTACATGACCATGAGGATGCCATGACAGTTGTGCAAGGACCACTCAAAGTCATTTTTCCCCCAATGCTGTGATAACTTTAAACAGTCACTAAACAACTAACTGTAAGTCAAGGACTACCTGAACTATGCTTGCCCTGTTTATCTCTCACCTCTCCTATCTATCTATATATATAGAGAGAATAGATTATACAGAGAACATTGGAAACACTATTGTGTGTGCTTGAAGGACAATGATGTAATTTAGTTCAGAATGAGTATGTTGTTTCTATGCTTATAGAGATTGTGAAGGGCAGCTGGCCAGGGAAAGCAGATAGGACAACTCCACCCCTTTCCCCGCAGATTGCAAGGTGGAGAAATAAATCCCAATTCATTCAAAATGTCTAGAGGTCATAGGAACCCAATGCTTCCACATATTGCTAATTTTTTTTTACTTCCAATGATTAGAAAGAATTATTTCACAGAAAGAGTAATGGAAGCTTGGAACCAACTTCCAGCTAAGATAGTGCATCAGTCACCAGTAACTGAGTTTAAACATGTTTGGGGTGAACACATGTTCATCATCCATGACAGAAATTCCAGTCCCAATGACTGTTTTTAAGAGTAGACTATTTGTGTTGCTAATGGCTGATGCAATCATGACAGAAGTCGCCTTGCAGCAAGTTGGGTGGCAAACAGATTTAATAAATGAATGAATAAATAAAAAGGTAATTGTCTAAGATAATGTTGCCAGAACTATGCACGCATTCTGGGCCTTTCAGAACCATGGGCATAAGCTTAGCACTAGATCTTCCCAGTAACCTTGTATTACCTTGAAAAAAAGTCTGCCCTCCAGTTTATATGTGCATTAGTTGCAAAGGGAAGATGATTTATCTCTCCATTCCCAAGGCAAGTGGCACCTGTGCAAAGATGCTCCCCCTTAATGCATATGTTTGTGAATGCCTGTGGATATCAATCTCGCTCTCTCCTAGTCTTTATGGTTGCAAAGAAACTGTTCTGATTTATTTTCATCACCTTGAGACTTATTTTAAAGATGTATGTACTCTTTACCTGCTGTTCCAGAAAGTGTATGAGAGTTGTGTATGTGTTTCTTTGGTGGAAGGTGATAGAGCAATAATTTGGACCCTCTCTTGCTGCCATCTTTTGAGCAGTTGCTTTATCACAACAACCACTGACAACTTTTCACAACTGAGACAATAAAATTAGCAAAGTAAGGAATTCATATCTAGTTTTCTGCAGCAGGTTTAATTGCAGAAGTAAAAGAAATGAAAATTGAGAGTACCAATTGTAATAGACAAGTATAAATAGATTTAGAGACATTTCTTAGATGCAGTTTTAGCTGGGGTGGAAATTTAAGGAGTAAAGGAACAACATACTTTATGGAAAGCGATATCTGAGTGAAGAGGTTTAGCAAGATAAAAACATTAATATACTTTCTTATTTCATTTTAGGTGTCTGTTATTTCATTTGCAATAATTCTATCAACAGTACCACATCTAATATACCCACTTGTCGCTTTGATTCCTACATTTCCAGCTACAAGTTTTTTAATTTACTTTTCAGTGGTAAGACAAAATGCAATACTATCTGTCAACCTGTTCCTGTGAAAATTGGGGCGGGGTTAGGGCCTTACAAAATTCTCCATCATATTTATGGAGAAAGTTGTTGGATGGACAACTACTAAATTTGAGAAACTGGCCTCAAGTGAAACTTCCAATTCTGAAGTTCCCATCTTTTCTTGTTCTAGCTAAAATATGTTAACCAGCCTTTCTGCCAATTCCCTAACCATCAGGGTGCTCTTAGGGGAAATTCTCACCTGCACTTCACAGATCCAATAAGATCAGATATGCTGCTCTGTGACCATAATATTGATTGATTTGATATGACCATGGCTTCTGGCCACGAAGAGCTTTTCTTTCTCACTTCAATTCAGAACTAAGTGTTAAGAGAACTCAATATAATACTTACCTGGGACAATAAACCTACAGATTTACAAACAGATTTCTGCAGTGAAACATATAAGAATAACTTTACACAACAATAGCATTTTATGGCAAATATCAACCAGTTTGCATCAACTTCATTCATTTCCCCAACTTCTCTGCAAAGCCTTGGGCTACATAAATTTGATGATTATACATTCACTCCAGTTCCATTCCTATTCACACATCTTGACATGTGAAATGGTGGAAAGAAATGTGTTGTTTGCGAAAGGTAAAAGGGACCCCAAATTTGTATTTGGGGTCCTGAAAACATCTTGGGATGCTTCTTTGCCTTTTGAGAAATCTGATGTAAACTTCATCAAGATCAGCACAGGTTCCTTAGGAAACTCCATCTGCATAAGAAAAGGGAAAAATCCCTTGAGTCAAGTTCCTTTTCTGCTGATTATGAAGTTTTCAATAGAAGAGAATATTTGTAGCTCATGGTTGAAATGGGAGTCCTTAGTGCCCTCTGAGCTTAGTTATTTTCTTGCAGAGATTTCATTACACAACTAGAGCTGGTGGGATTCGATCAGCCAAACTGCTGATCTGCAGTACTGTGTTCTTAACCACTGAGCCACTGCAGCTCCCTGCAGTATAATAATAAACTTTTTAATTGTGGACCTAATATTGATGCTGGGTGCTTTGCTCTTACTCCCATTTGCTCAGTTAATCCATGGCAAGTGTTCTTCATTTCAAAATTATGCCACCAATGCAGATGTGTACCAATAAAAGATGGTACAAAAGCACAATGACTACTACAGTTGTTTTACTATTCTTTTCTCTTGAAGGACAATTTTATTAAACCATTTGTTTACAGTTGGAAAAAATGATACGTAGCTGGAACATCCTTAGGTTCTGGAGAAACCAGTAACTTTCTTAAAAAGTTTTAAAAAACTTTTCAGAGTGAATTGTATAAGCAAGGACTTTATTGACTGCTTTTTTAATCTACACTTTTATTGACTGCTTGACTTTTTTTGTTGACTTTATTGGCTGATTTTTTTATCTACATTTTTATATAGTTACTGAGACATTTTTATGGATTTGATGATGAAGGACATGCTTCACATATGAATAAGACCTGGATGTCTATCCTCATGGTGAGGAACAACATATTATTCTTTTTATAACAAGAAGAGTTTAAAAAAATATTTTAGAAAAGCATCAATTTAGTCAGACTATCTTATTATCCAAGAAGTTAATATCTACATCTATGTATATCTTCACATAAATATAGCCAACATTAAATACTAGAGATTTCTGTTAGAACTGCAGCAGAACTGCAATTCAATTGTGCTACTAACTGTAATAAGTTAAAATAATAAACTAAAATGGAGGGCCAGTTTGATCTAGTGGTTAAAGCACCAGGCTAGAAAGTGGGAGACCATGAGTTCTGGCCCCACCTTAGGCATGAAAGCCAGATGGGTGACTTTGGGCCAGTCGCTTTCTCTCAAATAAACTCACAGGGTTGTTATGGGGAAAACAAGGTGGGATACAGATAAATAAGTAAATTTCCCCAGGGGGTTAAATAGTGAAGGTTTTTTTTTTTTCTGATCCAGACATATCCAAGAGACTTGCACATGTATGGATGATCACCTTCCTGAGGGAGCAAACCATGCTGTATGTCAAGTGGTAGCATTTAGTATTTGGTAGGCTGTCTGGAGATGGCATCCTCTTCTCATCTGCCTAAACCTTCTAATTCAGTATGGATTATGAGGTGGCTGATCCTGGTACTACTTGAAAGGACATCAGTATAAATACTTTTCTACTATACTATAATAAAAGTTGAGTAAAGTCTTATGTCTCTAGTTATTAAGACTGCCACAAAATTGTTGTATATATGTTTCCCAAATCTAGAGAGATTTAACCAAATAAAGAATTAATTGTATTAAATTAAGATCCCTCTATGGGTGTACTTACATTCAATATAATTTTCTGTTTGTGTTTTTATTTAGCCTTACATCCACAGCATAATTTTCATTTTTTTACTTCGCTACCTGGGACTGAAATATGACGGACCAGTTATGAGAAGAGATCCTGTGTTTAGGTTGGTATATATGTTAGTAAGCTCAAGGACAGAAAGTATGTGTCTGCATGCATGCATCTGTTGGTTTGTTGGCTGGTTATGAGCACACAGATAGATTTTCTCCATGATGACCTATCCCTAATCTGTTATATTTGATTTCCCAATAGTGCATCCATTGCTGCTGTAAATGAGTCCTCCACCTTGCTACTGGTCATCCTCTTCTTTTTTCTTCCATTTTTCCCAGCATTAGAATTTTCTCCTGAGACCTAGGTCTTTATTTATATACCACATTTAGAAACTGCCCATCGCCAGCTCAGAGCAATTCTATAAAGCTTAATAATATTAACGCCAATGCAATTGAACTATAAAAGTAATGAAATTTTTAACAAAATGATAATACAAAGAGGAATAAATAGTTTTTTATAATGTTTGTGATTGTTGAATGTTGTGATGATGGGATCCATTCTGAAAGAATGTCCTGACTTCTGAGGTGGCTTCTGAGGTATTTGTAACTTTAAAATAGGGTGAAAATGTACAAGATTAGCTTGTTCTATTGATGAAGGTTGGAAGCCTCTTTTTTGTCTTTTCCTTTTTCTACATCTTCTGAATGTTTCTTTTTCTTTTTTTTCTCTAGTTTAGCTTGTATTAGTTTTTAACAAGTCTCTTAAAAACTTCAATAAATAATTAAAAATATAAAATAATAGTACTTTATAAGGAACTAGTATTTTATAGGGAGATCAGTGTTATTTTGTAAGGCAAAATAAATATTTCTCTATTTCATACCATACTTTCAAGTTTGTTTATAATTTCCCACTTGTATTTAGCTTTCATATTATATCCTATTTGTCTCAGAGAATTTTGAATAGCTTCATTTGGGGTCTCCCTAAATTTACATCAAAATAATGAAAGTAGATTTAAAACTTTAAATGCTTGGCATCAAAATGCTCCTCAGAAAGCATCCTTAGCTGATTGGTAGGTACCTATGGAGGAAGATGTCCTGTAAAATATCCAGTTTGTAAGGCATATAGCCTTGTATGTCATCACAAGTACCTTTGTTCTGTTTTTCAAATAATTTTTAATTTTACAAGATGGAGATTGAAATAGCTGGAGCAAAGTTGAAAGAACATGGTTCAAATTGTTGCTGATATTGTATTGAAATTTTGCCTTATATTGATATTATTAATTTGCATTATTGCATTATTTGATAATTATTGCATTATTTGCATTATTATCATTATTGTTACCTTGTTTTGTACATTATTATACTCTTTTGAAGTAAATTGCCTTATAAATTTACTTTTTTGAAACCAAGCTGACATTAGTAACTATTCCTTTTGTAAAATATACTCATTACTTATAGGATTTCCTTCAATAGACTGTTGTAAGGAATTAACATGTTATGTGCAGAATAAAGTTGTTCATATCTATCTGGAGTTAGATTCTGGATAGGTAGGTCTAATTGAGGTGATAAACATTATCCAGTATGAGTCAAGTTGCTGAATATTGTGAACCTGGTCACTTATATGTAGATTGGTTACCTGGTTTGCTAAAGTGTCTTAGGAATTGGCAAAAATTCATTTAATTCAGAATAGTAAAAAAAAAAAACCATTGCTAACAAGAGAAAGGAGGACCATCAAGCACTGTAATCATGCCACAATGATGAAGAAAATGGGAGCAAAGAAAAGCAGTAATATACATAATCTTACTACATAAGTTATCACATGAGATCTCCACCCACCTCCTAACCTCAAGGTTGGACTGCTGATTGCTTTCTAGCTGAAATCAATATTTATCCTTTAGTACTCAGTCACTTCAGACTTGTAGTATCTTTGATTCCTAGGATTTCTCCGTAAAGAAAAAGAACCCATCAGAATTCTGAGGAGCTCAGCGAAGAGAATGATAGAGACGTCCTAGATGAAAGGACAAGAGCTCAGAGGGCTCTGGCTTCTGCCAACGAAGAAGAGGTAAAACATAACTAGTGGGCTTTTCATATTTTGAAAAAATACATACAATATAAGTTACTCCATTTATATTTGTGATTTGCTTATGAAGCATGGTTAAATGCACAATCCTTTCCATCACTTTGCATGGCTTAATTACAGTGTGCAAGGACATACTTATCAGGATTGCACTCAGGGATACTAAGATACAGTTGAAGAAAGAAAACACCAGAGTCCAGAGTTGCAAGGTGGCATTTTCAGGTCATCCGGATATTGTTGTATTGCAATTTCACCTTGTATTTATATTGCCTTATTATCATCAGTGTTACCTTGTTGTCTACTCATTATTTACACTCTTTTGAAGTAAATTGACTTATAAATTTACTTCTTTGAAACCAAGCTGGTATTAGCAACCATTCCTTTTGCAAAATATACTCATTAGTTCTATGTACATTACAGATAGGAATTTTAGGAGGCTTTGCTTCATACTGAGAAAACTATGAGCAGAAGCATCCCCTCTACAAAAGAGATTAATTACCATTGAGATTGGAACTAATCTAACTAGAAGTTCATTGAACAATTCTTAAAATGAGTTATGAGATTATCAGGGATATGAGTCAGATGATTTGTTCTTAGCTATGAAAATATAAATATTTTAAAACTCTAAAATGGAGACAGTTTCTCAGAGGCCAAAAATATTTTTCAGCAATAAAAGTGAGGTCCAAACCACCAAAATGTTGTTCGCTTCTATGGAGATACATGGCATTCTGGATGCTGAAAAACTAAATACTCTTTCAATGAATCAAGTATCATAAGTGGAACTATACACAGATTATTTGAAAAGAATATAATATAAAGGCGCTGCTTGTGGTAGCACTTTCCCAAGCCATTTAAAGCAACAGCCCCCAAACTTTTGGGCACCAGAGACCGGTTCTGTGGAGAGAGGTTTTTCCATGAGCAGAGGGGGCATGGTTTTGTGTGCTTTCTGCATCCCACAGATCAGGCGTTACTTGTTTGTGCGGCCTGGTTTTTAGTATGCTGTGGCACAGTGCTGGTCCATGGACCAGGGGTTGGGGACCCCTGATTTAAAGGATAAGTGGAAGAGGGTAGTAAATGGGATATGGCTATGGAAAAATAAATAAATACATTCAAAACTTGCCAAGGAAAGCACATTACAGACAACTCCAGAACGGTCCATTTCTCATTTGGGTTAAGCTAATAATTAAGTTATTCTAGATCCAAGAAGACCTAACTTCTGAAAACAAGGAGACTGTTCCCAAAATAAGCAGGTATGTTTGGAAACAATGGTGTCCCCCATGAAAGATAATGCCTATTTGGCTTTATCTGAATAAATACATGAAGGAAATACATATTTCTCTCTGTGTGTGTGTGTTATATACACTCTGTGTATGTGTGTATATATACATACAGTACATACAAACATAAACACATACATACATACATCTTTCTGTCTCGCTCCTTCTCTTTATTTAGAAACCAGTTATCATTGTCCACAACTTGTGCAAAGAGTACAGATATGGGAAGGCTTGTTCTATTCCATGTTTCAACAGACAGCAGAAGAGAAAATTGGCTACCAAAAACATTTCTTTTTGTGTTAAAAAAGGTAATATGTCCCTTAAATGTATTTAACTTAATGCAACAGCAGCCATTTGATGAGAGAAGGACATGCCTCTATGCTTTGAACCCTATTTCTTAGGAAAATAAAAGAATAACTCTGAGATTCCTTAAAGCAGCCTATATAATAAATTTTTAAAGCTATATTTAATAGCAATAGTTTCTTTGCAGGAGAAATATTAGGGCTTCTGGGACCAAATGGTGCTGGTAAAAGTACAACAATTAGCATGATAATGGGAGATGTGGATCCAACAGCTGGCCAGGTAAGTGTAACTTGTACTTTTAAAAAGAAAAGTTTATTGTAGTTTTTCTGTTATTTATTATTGTATGGTAAAACCTTGTATCCAGTTTGGGAAGTTAATGGCAATATGGTACCAAAGAACATATAAAGAAGATACAGGGACCCATGAACACAATCTATTTATTAATTTAAATAAATAAGACATAATGATTAGAAGGAAAACTTTCTATGGGGCTTTCTCTGTTATTGTCATCGCAACGTCCTTCTTGATAGTCATATCAAATGTGCTTTTTCAAGAGGCACTTGGACTTTCTTTATTTTTCCTTGAAGACATTTCACTTCTCATCCAGGAAGCTTCTTGGATGAGAAACAAAATGTCTTCAAGGAAAAACCAAGGAAGTCCAGTTGCCCTTTGAAAAGGCAGCTTTGGGACAACCATGGCAGGGATGACTGAGAATCTCCATGGACACTTCTGCATAGTCCCTATAACCTTCCACATTGTCTGCTTCTGCATTATTCATGTACTAGCTTATTACCCGGCTTTGCCCGGATATTTACTTATGTGTGACTGAAGTTGTGGAGTCCTCCTCCTGCTCATC
>JANHJO010363734.1:0-12845 GCA_032468235.1 Pseudoxyrhopus heterurus
AGATTGTTGGGGGTAATATGCTGATTCTGTAAACCGCTTAGAGAGAGCTGAAAAAAAGCACTGATAAGCGGTATATATAAATCTAATGCTATTATTATTATTATTTAAGCAAAAATATGAAACAGGCTTTTAGAAAGGCATATGTTTTAATAAAATCACAGATTAATAAAGAAATAAGATGGAACATACTGTACTGAAGAATTAATATGTATGAAATTAATTGGGGATAGATTAGAATCTCAATAAATGCAGTTCTATGCTGTTTCCTATAGAAACTGTCCCACTATACTTATTATCTCCCAAATTCTCTGGAGATATAGCACTGGCAGATGGTCTCTCACTCATGTTGATTCTTCATTGAATGCAGACTAGTTTTCTCCTACTCCAAGACAAGTGCTGTCATCTGGCCTTTCCCAGTTTGGGGTGGATAGGTTAATGTCAACTCTGTAGGCCTAGGTATGTTGGGCTTGTAACTCCTAGAATTCTCACTCTTCCTAGTACTAGTTTGGTAAAGCTTCTAGAATCTCTGTTTCTCCTTTTTTCTATTATCCTGATCACAGAATTGGGCTTAGCTTATTAGAAAATGCTGAATAAAATAATTTCAGGCATTTTTTCAGTCTGCTCCTATGGATGATAACCAAGAGAGGACTTTGAACTTTCTCTCATTAACCATAAAACTTTATTCAAAGCCCTTAGAAAACTAATGCAGCTAACTTCTCAGATTCCACAAGCCAATCCGGTAACCTCAAATATAATCAAGGAACAAAATTTATGATTCCACTGAATATACATTATAAACAGCTTCAGGAAAAAATTTTGATCAGAAAGTAATTATCTTTTAATTTCATATTTTTGAACTCAGCCCTGCATTTTGGCTCTCCCCATCTAGTTACTACATAAGATTAAGTGCCCGCCCAGTAAGAGGTTGTGCTTAACATATTTAGAAATTCAGGATTATTTTTGAAATAAGAATCTTGTGACTAATTGTAGATCATTACTGAATGATAGAGATATTTTCAGTATTTTTTTAAATTTCTATTTCCATTTACATATCCAGCCTACATGGCTTACCAGTGATAATGAGACTTGTACAACATCTGAAGAACTGTAGCTTCTTTATCTGTAATATGTACACATTCATTATAGTATATTGGTGAGTGGGTAGATATATTTACACATGCATACTCACACACTATGCAGGAATAGTACATATGATGGATTAGAAGCATTTTGTGTAGGGAAGGGAGGGCAGGCAGGGAAGGAGGGAAGGAATCTTTTCTTGACTTTCCAGTCTTCATATAAAACTGTTCAGCAGTAGAGGAATGTACGGGTTAATGTGAATTTGGATTGTCAGCCAAGGTTCGCATTCCTAATTGGCTTTGTATTCTACCTAGACTGCCTTAAAATTATTTTTCTATGTTAATTCTGAAACTTGGGGAGAATTTGTTTAACTTCAGAGAGCAACTTCAGAAACACTATGTTGAACACACAACATTTTAACCTTCTCTGTAACCTTAGAAAATGCAGGTTCTCTGAAGGTCCTCTTTGGAACACCAGAATTTGTGGCTCCAGAAGTTATAAATTATGAACCTATTGGCTATGCTACTGACATGTGGAGCATAGGAGTCATCTGCTACATCTTGTAAGTAATTAATTGGTTCAGACATTTAAAATATCTCATTCTTTTTGCTTACATTCTAAATCCTTACTTTCTGAAAACATATCAATCTAAACATATCCATATACAGCAGAACTGTTCTATTTAAAATTATTTCCCCTTAAATGTACATTCATGCTCTTTAAACACAAAAACTACCCAGAATATAAGAATTTAATTAGATCACAGTTTTATAAGTACGTTAATGTCCTTTTAAGACTTAGGAAGGATATATGTTGTTATCCTAGTCATAATATGTAAATTATTCCAGTTAGTCTTAATTGAATTTCACAGTTGCCTAAAACTACCTTTAAACTGAATCTGAATCCTGTTGACTTCAAGGATACAAAAGTTCAATTGTCATTTAACCACTGTGAGATTGCTGAGAAATAATACAATAGACAATAGAAATAATTAACCCTCCATACACAAGATTATTTTGTTCGTTCTCATGTATATGAGAATGTCACAATTTCATATTTAAAAATTTAATTCTTCCTTTAGAGTTTTCCTTTTGTTACATCATTATCTGCAAAACAGTTTCTTAAGCTGAATGTATGAGAACATGGGGGTATGACATTTATATTTTGTTGTTAAATCACAGCAGGATATCACCTATTGTTCATTAACACATTTATTAAAGAGCCAGTTTAACTTAGTGATGAAGGTGCTGGCCTAGAAACAGGAGTCCTGTCTCTGTCTTGAATGTTTCCATTAGGTGTCATTTGGTGTCTTGCAAGGTACTAAGTTTAACTGCAATAATATAATATCCATTAGATGGCAGTATACTGTACAGAAACATCTGCTTCTGCCAGCTAGTGGTTGAATGGATTTTTGCAGTCCAGATCTAGTAACTGTTTAGTATTGTTTATCTTAGTATTGTTTATTTATGATTAACGTAAATTCCAAGCAATACTTAGAATAGTGGATTATGTTTCGTTCTAAGGTTTCCTTATTGTTTTTCAATTTAGGGATTCATTGTAAATTCCGATCATTAAAGTCTTGCAGTTACATGATTTTCTGAGACTCAGGACAAGATTAATAATCTTTCATTAATGCTTCTTTTAGAGCTAGTTGTTAAGTTTCTGAAGTAATTGAATCTTGAGACATGTGTTTCCACTTAAATGACATATCCATTTTATTCCCAATGCCATTGAATTGAATTGAGACTTTTCCTCAGGGTCTTGATAAAACTTATAAACATATTACTTTACCCTCCCAAATTTTTTTGGGACTGGCCTTGTTATGAAAAACGAAGAATTAACTTCCTTCCTGGAGCCAGCAGATGAAAGGAAACCTTACTAAAAAAAATCTTTCTAAAATACAGATCCTAGTCAGGGAAAATGAAATTACTTTCCATTCAAGAATTAAAATGATGAAACCAATCCTAGTTTTCTACCTCCAGAGGAACTTTTAGATTACAGTTTCCATAGAACCCTGCATTGGAAAGCAATTATGGGTTTTCTAGCAGAAAAATCACATCTAGATGTTCCTTTAGCATGTAATGAGCCACTATATGCTGTTTTGGATGAACAATAGCTTATCCTTTAGTGAAGTTTACACTTAAAACAGCTTATGAGTGCAAGGATAAAACATAATGAAGCAAATATTATTGGTCAGCAAATAGGTAAGGGAGATCAAAGAAGTAAAACTGTATTACTCTATTTCAGTTGGGAAAAATTCAGAGTTCAGACTGTGTGGTTACATATACATACTAATTTTTCAAAGTTCTTTATGTTGTGCAAGTTTATGGAAGGAAAGACAAATGATTTCCTAAAACATGAAGAGATAAGGGTAAAGGATTATAAATACTTTACTCTTGGGGCAAAAATAGGCTGATTTCCCCCAGCCAGCACTATTTTTGGGTAAACGAGTAGTGTAAATTTTCAATTTGCACTGAGCTAATACAAACTCTAATACAAGAGTTTTTATAGATTGCACATTTTGAACAGTGATCTTTTGACATGAGAGTAGATGTCCTAAGGGAAAAGGTACCCATACTTCCTGAGACCGTTCTCATCCGACTGTTGTGAACTCTATAGAGTATTAAGCTGAAAGCCCAGGAATATGTCCACTGCTTAGGTCTTTAGTTTCTCTGTAAGCCATCTTGGAGGAGCTGAGTAGTCAGTCTCAGATAGTATAAATGAGAATAAGGGTTAATAGGGAGGTTACCTTGATTTCATTCTAGCATTATTGAAAGGTGCACACGTCATTTTTTAATTGCCCAGTTAAAGTAGAATTGTCAGAGACTTTTAAGGTATGCCTGAGTTTATGCATACCATACATGAAGATGCTGGTTCTAAGTAGCTGAAGAAACCTTTCCAATAAATAGCTCAATATTAGCTCTAAGTAGCTGCATACCTTCATCTCCAAATTACTCTTTCCTTAAAGGTTGCTATTCATTTTCATTTTGACAATGACACTGCAGAAAGGAAATAGTTTCCATAAATAAATACTGCTCTGTTTTGCTATTAGATACTGTTTCACTATTGAATAAAATAGAGATCACAGATCAAGGTTACAGAGATCTGTGGAAAAAATGAAGACACTCCATGAAGCGTGCCAACAAATTCCATTCCTGAACTCTCTATTCCTTCCCAAAATAGTTAAGGAATATTGTTTTTCTTACCATTATTTTCAAGGCAATTACCGGTAATTGAAAAGTTCATTCTTTGTATCTTATTCTATGGTCTTGCAGATCCAGAGTGAACTGATGGGACCTTCTTTGACTCATATTCTGAAATGAAGTTTAGCAGTTATTATATCATGTTTTCCAGCTTTTCTACCTTGAAATGACTCAAAATGGCTTAGGTAAAATGCATTAATAAGCTAATATAGCAGTGAGCTCAATTAAAATGAAGTGAACTTAGCAACTTGGAGATCCAAAGTCTGCTCAGTGTCAAAGAGAAATCAATGAAGGAGAGAGGATGTGAATTTTTACACTTGAAGATGGTCACAGAAAATACCTTTTCCAATGATTTCTTGATCAATTGTGTTTCTGATGTTGGAGAGAGAGTTTGTTACTATGAAACAAACTTAAGTATTGCATAGACATTGTTCAGACGAGGGTTGCTTGTAATGGCATGCATTTATTCTATTTTCTAAATTAATATTTTTATTTTGCATTTGGATCAGAAGCTCCCTTTCACTAATATATTGCATTTCCTTTAAAACAAAACAAAAATCACTTATTTTCTTTTTAAAAGACCTCTAGCTTACTGGCTCCCTCTAATGACTAAATAATGGAACTGTTTATTTTGTTTACTGCTTCTATGCATCTCTAAAACAAATCCACCTTATTTTTTCCTTGGTTTAGAGTATTGGGATCTTACTGAGAATGAAATCAGTTCTGCTTCTAGTATAATAAATATTTGGTTTATCAGGCTGTTCAACTCTTTTGAAAACATATTTCTAAAGCGATGCCTTCTTGTATGTAACCATTAAATCTACATATTTGCAAACCATGCATGCTTTTAAAAATAATGTATTCCTTTCCTTCAGAAGGTATCAACACTCTCAAGTAAATGTTACCATTCCCTTTTTTTCATCCTAAATTTCAGGGTCAGTGGACTTTCCCCTTTCATGGGTGATAATGACAATGAAACTTTAGCTAATGTTACCTCAGCCACCTGGGATTTTGATGATGAAGCTTTTGATGAGATATCAGATGATGCTAAAGACTTCATAAACAATCTTCTAAAGAAAGATATGAAGTAAGGATACATTACATTCATACAATGTTCACATACTATTCTAAATATGAATGCATAATGACTATCCTCCTGGAGAAACTTCTTACACTGTTTTTTCCAAGCATAATTTCATAAGAGATATCCTTATTGTGGAACTTCTGCACTATGTACATGATAAATTTAGACCCATGCCTATGTTCACTTTGCGTTTTCAGAACTGATCTAATAATCCTAATCTATGGCCTATAAACCTTAATAAATAAGTACAATAAATAAATTCAACTCTCTCCTATAAATTTGTAATGACTCTTAAGGTATGAATATTTTTAACATTTCCTATTCTAGTCCATTGCTTTCCAGATGTATTAGCATTCAACTTGGCTAACTCCTTGTGTGGGAATTGCAAAGGAGCAGGTCAAGGAAAAAGTTAAGTTCTAGTAATTTTAGATTACTCCTTTAAATTGTTGCTAGCCCCATAATCCTTTCATCCAAACACTGACACTCACCTACAGTTTGTAAATCAAGGCAAGTTGTTCTACAAAAAAATCCTTAGGTATTTCAGGTTTGCTCAAATTACTAATTTATTGGAATTTTTCCACACAAGCAGTCCAGCCATGAGTAGTACCTATTTAGGACAACTAATTTTTTTCCTCTTTAGGACAACTAAATTTTTTTTACTGAGAGAAATCATAGAAATATGCAGATAGATGCACCCCAACAAAAATGTTTAACTCAATGTGAAATGTAATTATGTTATTCTTAATATAACTACATATGAAATGTAGTTTAATATGTTTAATTTAGATGCCTGACCTAGGCAGGGAGTTGAACTAGAAGACCTCCAAGGACTTTGGCAATCCTCTGTTTCTATGAAATGTGATATTCTATGTGCACTTTGCACTGATGGTTTTAAATTAAAAAAAAACCCTTCAAATCTCTAGGGACAATTGTGTGCATGTTTGAAACTCGCACCTTTTCCCCATGTTGTCATTGATTTGTGGAGATTACAAAATAGCTTCAAAATGAATGCCACTTTAATTTTGGCAGCATATTCCAGAGAATCTGTGTGGCCTACAAAAAGAAGTCTGGAAGCTGCATACAGATGCTAAATGTTGCATTTCCCACCCATGATTTAGGAATAAAAAATAAGATGTAATCTATAACATAAGTTTTTTTCAGAATGAGTAATAGATATTTTTCTCATTACGTGATTTCTTTGCTTTTGCATAGCAGTTTTGAGAAAACCTAGTGACAAATAATCTGTTAATAAGTAACAAATGTAGACTGTTTCCAAGAAAAAGGTGGTATAGTTGCCATTTTTATTGCTCCAAAGATATCAAAAAGTAATGAAATACATCTGAATAAGAAATATGAAACACAATAATGAAATATTCAAATATTCCAAAGACAAATCTTTTATCACTCTGTGAATCAAAATTATTTATTGACATATAATTATTATCACTGGAACTCATTCCATGGCTTATTCAAGGTAGCTCTCTGCCTTGCAGTCAGTTAGCTGCCCTGTGCCATCTGGAAGTGTAAGGTAAAAGTCAGCATTTATAAGGAATGTTGGAGGCCCTTATGGTTCATATCCCAATGTAAAAAGATTGTCCCTCAAGAAAGCAAACAGCTTTCTAGTCTTTTTAATAATGCTAGAAATAAAACATCTGAGACATTGGGAATTGTTTTAATCTTACACTTGAAAAGGATAGTCAATTATTAAAAACTTAATTAAATTATACAGTAAACATGTAAAAGATTAAACCAAAAAAATTGAACCCAAAATATACTATATCCGTTTCTTCCACTTTTTATGTATTCATTGATTCCCATGTCCAATATTCAAACAAACCATACCAGACTGCAACTGAATAAAACTGTACAGTAATGTAACACGCCATATTATTAAATATAGAGCTAAATAAAATTTAAGTTTTATTTATGTAAGTATAATAGTTATTATCTCTATTATTCATAGGGACCGCTTGAATTGTACTCAGTGCTTACAGCATCCGTGGCTGCAAAAAGATACCAAACACATGGAAGCCAAAAAGCTCTCCAAAGATAGGATGAAAAAATACATGGCTAGAAGAAAATGGCAGGTAACATATGTCTACGGAGATTCTCAGTCATCCAAGTCATTTTTCCAAAAGCCAACCAGTCTTTCTTTGTTTTTCCTTGAAGATGTTTTGCTTCTCATCCAAGAAACTTCTTCATTCAGAATTGAAGCAAAACGTCTTCAAGAAAAAACGAAAGTCCAGTTGCCTTTTGAAAAAGCACCTTTGGGGCAAGTAAACATAGTGATCAAAGTTCAAAGCCTTTATTGTCATTGTACATCATGTATACAACAAAATTAGTTAAATTGGTCAAGAACATACGAAGCAAATTCTTTGGACCTTCTATCTTCAAAGTACATGAATTTGTAAGATATATGAAAATAAAAGGCCATTTGTTTAAGAAAACAATGCACCTTTTGCAGGAAAACTATTACAGGTAATCCTCGACTTACAACAGTTTGTTTAATGACTGTTTGAAGTTACAACAGCACTGAAAAAAATGACTTACGATGATTTTTCACACTTATGACTGTTGTAGCATCCCCATGGATCATGAGATTTACATTCGGATGCATGGCGACTGACTCACATTTATGACACTTGCAGTGTCCCGGGATCATGTGATCACCTTTTGCAACCTTCTGACAAGCAAAGTCAATGGGGGAACCACATTCACTTAACAACCATATTACTAGGTTAACAACAGCAGTGATTCACTTAACAAATGTCCCAAGAAAAGTCATAAAATGGGGCAAAACTCACTTAAATTTCTCACTTAGCAACATAAATTTTGGGCTCAATTGTGGTTGTAAGTTGAAGAGTACCTGTAGAGAATAAAGGAGGGACATCTTAATTTGTCTTATTCCAATCCCTGTCCTTAAAGTAAATACATGTAACTTATATTCTCTTCTAATGGTACATGTAATTTAATTATAACAGATTAATGATCATGTTGGCTTTGATCAAACTTGTACCTTCACAATGCTTATAAGAAAATTCTGCTGAGATAATTGTGGATGTAATGTATTCAGGGGATTTTTATTTGTTATTTTAAACAAATTAATAACATTTTTAAAGTATTTTATTATGGTGTAGCAAAGGGTAAAGCGAGGCATAGTGATTACACCATTTTGAAACATGGCTAGTAACTTTCCTACATTTGGACAGGTACTCAATATTGATTTGCCCTTTTTGATTTTCATTCCTTCCACTGTTCCTGTGAGAGGGGAAATGCTTCACAGATTTCCTTGCCAGGCTATAATGCAAGTTGCCCAAAAGTTCTATGGTTGAAATCTTTACTTGACACCCATTACCCTCCATTCGCTGGATCAATTGTTATTGGACCCCCATCTTTAGAGTCTGCTTTCAATGCACTAAATAGAACTATTATATTTTTCTCAATCTTTTACAAATATATCAAAAATAACATATGGTAAGAAGGAATTCATCAGCATTTCTTGGTTATGTTACAGAAAACAGGGAATGCTGTTCGTGCCATAGGAAGGCTGTCTTCTATGGCAATGATTTCTGGCCTGAGTGGACGGAAGTCCTCTTCAAGTTCACCAACCAGCCCTGTTAATGCAGAGATTGAACCTGCAGGTATGAAAATTCTGATATGAAGTGGAGGTATAGTGGTACACCATGGTCTTTCCAACTTTGAGGACAGTGACAGAAGATTATGAAAACTGAAGTCCAAAGCATCTGAAGGCCATAAGGTTGGAGAAGACTGAGTCTGTTAGTTCCAAAACTACAATATTCATTCATGGATCATAGAAAATCTTGTGGTGTCTTTCCTTCTATCATTATTGGTATTTTCTTAATTTGGACATATGGTTGATCACCATTTTGCAGAGATCTATAATCTTTCGTGGCTCAGGCTAACAGCCAGTCTGCATTTAACCTAAGCACATTTGAGTCCGTTTCTGCATATTGATTATTCATTCACCAGTAAAATATTGGGCAGAGTTTGCCATGTAAATCGTCCAAGCAGTAGAATTACCATGCCATATTTCTGAAAGCATCTTTTACTACCATTTCAACTTTCAATTGAAATAAGAAAATTGATGCGACTAGCTTCACAGATAGTTAAGAAAGATGTCAAGCAGATGGGACACAAAAATATGTATGAATATTGTAGGGTATCATATATTATTTTGAAAAAAGTATTTGAGAAAGCTTTCCATGACATTCAGATTACCACATTATTTAAGTGTAGTGTATATGACATAATACTTAAACAGATGCTTGAAAATTGTATTCTATACAGACTATTCATCCACAGTCTTCTTTTTTAACAAACTAGAATATAGTCGCATATTAAATGTCACAAGGAACAGTTATAGCCCCCCCCCCCGCGCGCCTTGTCTTCACCCTCCATGACATCCTGCAGCATTCTGCCTGCTGAAAGTGGGCCGAAAAACAGGCCCAAAATAGCCAAAAATGGGCCCAAAACAGACCAAAAACTGGGCTGAAAATGTCCAAAAATGGGCCAGAAATGGCTGGAAATGGGCCAAAAATGGGCCAAAACAGGCTGAAAAATGTGCTGAAAATGGCAAAAACTGGGCTGAAAACTGGGTTTAACATTCCCAAAAAATGGACCAAAAACTGAGCCCCAAACAGGCTGAAAACAGGCCGAAAAATGGGCCAAAAAATGCCCCGAAAATGGCAGAGTGCTGCAGGAGGCCATGGAGGGTGAAAACTTGGTGCAGGGGGGATGCATGTGGAGCCCCCATGCCACATTTTGACCAGCAGGGTGCTTCATCCCTCCCGTCCCACCACTGCCACCGCTCACCCCTCCCCACCGCTGACCCACAGAGGAGAACTACAGTGCTGATCTGGCCCTTGAAGAAATCCAGTTTGACACCCCTGATATAGAGTAATTTGAAATGGAACCCAGATAATTGTAACATCCCCTTTCTCTGAGTGTTTTCAAACAAAACTGAATAATCATCTGTCTGGGATACTTTAAATTCTCCTTAAGCAAGGGGTTAGTTTGAGCAGGAAGTTAGTTTCAATAAACATTTGGTTCCTTCCAAGTCTATGATATATGTGCATTGTCCTTTTACCACAATTGATGTCTCAACTACAGGGATGTATCCAGCCCTTGGTATCCATGCTTTATCACATGAATTTTCCCAAAAGGAATAAAATATTCCTATTTGAATTCTAAATTAGCAGTCATTAAAGATTACCATGGAAAGAATATAAAGTAGACTTCTGTGAACTGCTATGTTGTGGCTGAAAGACAAGCTTTGACATTTATTAGGCTGTAAGAATTATTATCAGACAATTGTTCTGTGATAAAGCAGAACTGTGTTGTTGTTGTTGTTTTTCCTAGATGAAACAGCCAGCTCTCTCTTAGAAGCAGTTGATGAAGAAAGGTCTCATGTGAAGCCCTATTTCTCTAAAACAATTCAAGATATAGAAGTTGTGGAAGGCAGTGCTGCTAGATTTGACTGTAAAATTGAAGGTATTCTTCACTAATTTAGAAGACTTTATCTTCAGCTATCCACCTGTCATTTTCCTTTTGGGATTGGGGTATTGGTATTTTTTATCTTCTTGCAATTCGATTTATCTTATTTGCTAATTCTCATTCTCATTTTCTGGGTGTGCTACAAAGTAGAATCCCATTTTAACCACAGTTTTATTCAGGTTATCAATGACCACATCTGGCTTTTAGTTATTGATTTATCTTGACGTACCTTGAGAGGGCTGCCATGTAAAGAAGATTTTGTGTGTTTATCTGCCTATTTCAAATTGATTGGGTACTAATAGGAACTGCAGACTCACAAATATATACATTGATTGACATTAGAGTCTCTATGTAACTATAACTGTACAACTAAGATATATCATGGAACAGTCGCTGTTGGACTCTGGCTGAAATCTTGAGTACATGTGTTACAGGTAAGTGGGTATAAATTTTTACAATCATATATAGTCACTCTAAAGCCAACCATACATCTACCCACTTTACATTTCACATGGTAGTTATCTTGTATTTATTGAGTTTATGCCATATCTGCTAATGACCCATGCAGCGTTTGAAGGGAGCTGTTAAAGAGTGACATCTGGATTATGAAGTCCTTCGGGAATGGGCGACATAGAAGTTCCAACAAATAAATAAATAAATTCCACAGGATCCTCTTACGTAGCCTGCAATTTCTTAGAATTGGACTAACTCTAAAAACTCCATTTGTACTGCACTTTTTGTACACTATTAACTGTTAAAGGTAACTTAGTTGATAGATGCACATCTACATCCCCAGGCCACTATAGCCTGTTTTTAAATGGCAAATTCAAATGATTGTCTTTTTCTTTTTTATAGTCACTTATTGCTTAAAAAATATTTTTACAAATAAAATATCTTCATTTTGGCATCTGGTATTTCTCAGGTTACCCTGACCCGGAAGTGATTTGGTACAGAGATGAGCAATCTATCAAGGAATCCCGGCACTTCCAGATTGACTATGACGAAGATGGCAATTGCTCTTTGATTATTTCTGAAGTTTGTGGGGATGACGATGCCAAATATACTTGCAAGGCAATTAACTGTTTGGGAGAATCAACTTGTACAGCAGAACTTATTGTGGAAACGATGGGGGAAGAGGAAGAATGAATCAACAGGAGAAAAATCACTCAGTTGAAGACTCTTTAATGCTCATGTAGTATTACATTAGGTCATAGTTTTCTTGATTTGTTTTATCAGCAGTGTGGCTGACACCTGTTTTATTTATGGGCATTAACTTGAATTAACAAGCACTTTAGTTGGCCGTTGTGCTTGGATTTAGTTTAAGTTAAAGCATCAGTTGCATAGCCCAGACAACGAATGTGAACTCATCATATGAAGCTAATCTGCTAGAATCAACCATTTCTTTCATAAACGTGTGATCAGGATAGAGAAACTGGATAAGTATACTAATTGTTTCATCAAGCAATATAGCTAGCAAAAATGCATCTTTGGTGTCCTGTGACACCATTGAAGTATGTATGAATGAAGTACATTTGGAGCAATAAACTTTTATCTGCAATTTTACCTGGAAATACGTACAAGAGTAACACAGAAAGTTTCCTGATGGGATGCAACCTTAGACTCTAGTTGGCTTCTCTTATCAAACAGATACTAAATATAGTTAGAAAATTATAATTATCTCAATGGCATCTTTGCAACAGGTTACCATATTCAGGTTTTGGGGGGGGGGGTGTTTCACCAGTGGCATCCCATTAAAAGCATTTTGTGTCTTTCTTAAATTTCCCCTTGAGTGTTATTTGTAAATTCAGATCAGAAAAACCTCAATTTCAGAGTAAGTTGTTAGTTTTCCCTGAAATAAAACTAATAACAGTTTTGAGTCCAGGCTTGACAGTTCGGTAGATTGCAACTTAAATGTAATTATCCTGTTTTAAAAATGAAAGGCATTTTCCTTTGCAGCAGTTGAG
>JANHJO010363781.1:0-12832 GCA_032468235.1 Pseudoxyrhopus heterurus
AGGCTTAAAGTTGCCAAGGTTGGAGACCCCTGTGCTAGAGTGTCTCATACTCTCACCACCATCCATGTTACATACGCAGCGGCACAAATGTTCGTAGTACTTGGTATTATAACCATGTGACATCAGTGTGCTAGATCCCAGCTACATATTAGCTTTCATGTGTGATTCAAAGTTTTGTTTTTGACTGTTCAAGTCCTGCTTGTTGCTGAGTTATCTCCAGGTTCGCCTTTCATCCAATCTTGACCTGCCTGCTATGAAGTTCCAAAGAGAATCTTCTGATAATTACCTACTTTTGTGGAGTAAGCTCTTAGACACTGTTTCTCTCTCATAGCATTGGCACTTCCAAACACTTTTCCTCTAAAATGCATGCTTTCAGAAATTATTAAAAACTGAAATGTGGAATGGAATGGTTCACCAACCAGCCTGCTGTTGAAGAAACAATTCCCAAAACTATTTATTCAAATATAATTGAACAAAAAGGGACCAGCAAGGGGGGAAAACTGGAGAGGAAGTAGACGGGGAAAGTTAACTGGGAAAGCTTGGCGCACGAACTTCAGTTCTGCGTTTGCTCTACTATAAACCACTTGGTTTTTAGTAAAGAATATCATTCACTACAAATGGAGTGGAGAGTCTTTCTTGCCTAAAGAACCAAGTCAGGGCACGTCTGTTGGGCCTCATATGAGTTGCGTGGTGCTGCAGCGTGGCACAAAGCCACAGCCAGCCGTGGAAGTCTCACTTTGCCACGTGGCCTGCCAGTTCAAGCTGCTCAAGTCCATGAGGTTTCATCGCCTACCTGATCTACCACTGCAAGCGAAGTGCCCCACCTACCTTTGCTATTTGTCCACCTGCCGACAGGATTTTTCAGCAAGATTTTCAGTCCCAGAACAGGCAGGCACGTCTCTCCAGTCTTGGGCTGAAAAGGGTCCATGCCAAATTCTAAGCAGGATTTTCAGGAGGAAAAGGTTTCACGAGGCTGCTTGGATTTTGACATGGAGCTTTTTTTTTAGTCATGATCATGGGGTACTTGGCATCCAGTTAGCACCCAGACTGCAACCGCATGGGTGCAGAAGGGCTAGAACAATCGTAACTTCGGGCAATGATATTAAGTCCCTTCCTTCAGCACTATTGTAACTTCAAATAGTTGCTAATCTAATGGTTAAGTCAAGGATTACCTATAGTACCAGAGGCACACATGAAACAAGAACATAGCTCACTATAGCAGCAAAAAATGTATAAACCAGATACAGGATAAAATTACTGCATACATGATTAAGGGATGAATTACACAGAATTATGATGTACTGTAATAATTTTAACTGTTTTATCGCAAAGCGCTCAATAGATAAGATATCTGAAAGTACCATCAATGAAAACTGGCCAACTATTTAAAATACCTACAGGTGGTCTGCAACTTATGACTACAATTGGGATGCTGCAATTGTCATAAATGCAAGCCAGCTATCAAAGCACTCAAATTGCAATTGCGTGACTGTGGTGGTAGTGCAACGGGTCAAGGATGGATCATAAATAACTTTTTCCCAAGGCTGTTGTAAATGTGAACCATTGTTAAGCAAACTGTTCATGGCCCCATTGGATGCAGGTACAGAAGAGGAAGAATTGGAACCCGGATCATCTGACGGGGGAGGGCATGTCTTCCCTGGAATGTCTGGAGAGTCCAGGAACTAAGGACGACGCTGTCCAAGGCTCCTCTGGCTTTGAGGAAGGTAAGTCGACTAGACAGGGAACTGCTTGCCCTCACAAATGCAGAAGAGAATAGGCAGGCAAGTGGGACGAGAGGCAGCAGATTCCCTCCGATGAGGAACAGCTCCCCACCCCTGGATCCAAGGGCACGGAGAGCAGCTCACGGAAGGTCTGCAAGGCTGCTGGCGAGGAGGCTGCCCCGCCCCTCCTCACAAGGAACACCTGGCTTGAGGTGATTTAATCGAAGTCTGGGGGAGGATGTCTTTGTCAGGAACAAATGTTTGCTTTGGCACCGTACTTCCCCGGCCTTTGTAAATTCTACTCCAGATCATGTTTTTTTTGCCTTGTGGACTTTGAATCTTGTTTTTAGACTACGGATTTCCTCCTTGCTTTGTGAATCGACTCTGGGGACTATTGGCTTTAGTTTGTGGGACTGTGTTGCACTGATTGTGGGTGGCTGCCTTCAGGAAAGTTTGGGGTGGAGTTTTACTGGCTGTTGTAGGGCCATTTGTCCTGGGATAGTAGCTCAATCAAGAACTTTATTGAAGCCTGCATCTGCTTGGATAGCCTGGAGTCATAACAGGGACAGTCGTATTCAAGGACTACATCAAAAAGTTCTGCTTATATCCGAATTGTTAAAAATCTCACAAAACATTTTCTTCATTTCTTAAATAACGTTCATTTAAGCAGACATTTTTATAGTTCACATTTTTTGGATTTGAATTGGATGAAATCATTATCCTGAATTATTTTAACTTAATATAAAAATAATCATGATAAAGCAAAAAGGGTTAATTGCTGATCCATTGCTTCCTCCCAAAAATTGTGAAAATGTTTTTTCAAACTTGTGACACAAAATTCTGTACAACTAAAACACAATTGGGGTACGGTGGAATGCATGAGAAAAAAAGCAATAAATGTCACTGCGATTCAACTATAAACTATCTGTTAAAGATTTTGTAGATAATCTTGTGTCCAAGTCGACATTTAAAAAGTATTAAAATAAGAGGAAATCTTTTTAAGAAGCCAAAGACATTTTTTCTTCAATTACTGATTAAAAGCATTATATTCCTGAATTAACAGAAGGAAGATCAATTTTGGCTAGTTAAAAGAGGTAACTATTATTAATAGATGCTATTAATTCTTATTCTTTACAAGCGGTCCTTGTTTAGAAGCCACAATTTGGACCAGCAATTCAGCTATTAAGCGAAGCAGTTGCTACATAAAACTGCAACGATACTTATGACCTTCAGTTTATAACCTGCAAAAGTTGTAAATACAAGGATTGGTCATAAAATTACCTTTTAATCACCATGTCTGTGAATTTTCACTATAAGAGGCAGTTCCTAAACAAGATATATTACCTTTATTATTTTCCATAACTCAAGGTGGCAACCAGGCCTAATATTCCTGCCTTCTACTTTCCCCATAGCAACTATGTGAGGTGGGCTTGGCTAAGAGAGAGTTTATGGCCCAAGTCATGCAGCTAGTGCAGAAAATCAGGAGTCTGGTAGCACTTTTTCCAATTAATAAATTTTATTAAAAGGTATTCATTTGTTACTTGGAAAAGATGTTATCAGAAACCTGATTTTTTTTTTTGCCACCACTGACAAAGCAAGTTTTTCTTGTATAATGTGAAAAGCTGCAGGTTAATATCTCCCACATTATTTTATAGCACAGCTTGTTTTACAACGGCTTACTGAACTAAAGCATAATCGCTTAGTTTACATAAAATGCTAATGATAAACCTCTGTTTACAACACATATGACTGAACCCAATTAGTTTGTAGCAAAATGCTATTTATTAAATTTGCTGTTATAGCACACCTGATTTGTTGTAAGAGTATAACAGGAATGTCTACATCTTTTTTTGTTTCTAATGCATATACAAATAAGGTTCATAATATTAGCTGACAACCGTAGTAACAGGATAAACTTAAATGTGTAACTGATACCTATTTGTGATTTTATGCTGCTGAACTTAAGAGTTCAATTAGTTTAGAGGATCACACATTTGATTTCAAAATGTGTACAAACATCTTAAAATTGAAATCCCTAAATCAAATTATTTTAAAATTTAAATACTCCTGTTTCTTTAAAAAGTTAAGAAACTGAGCTATTTTAACAAAGTTTTGAATAAAAAATTATTAAAGGAGAATTAAGATCATTGATATTTTACTCATCACAAAACTTAGTCACAAAAGGTTGTTGGATACTTGCTTACATTCCACTAAAGCTTTCCATACTATTTTCCTTAACCTACTGTCTTATGAATTCTTCTCAACCCATCTTGTTCAAATAATAAGAATGCATGTAAGTTATGTTGCCACTGTTTCCTAATAACATGGTTTCATTGCATCATCTCTTTTTATTTTCTTTCACTGCACTTCGGGAAATGGGAAATCTGCAGCCCTTTCCCAAACATTTTGGAGATGCCAGATGGGTTTCTTTCTTGTGGAATTATTTCCCTTATATTCTCCATTAATGAATATAGGTGGCTGCAATCAATCTTATGTAGGTAGTCCCTCAAACTGAAGTCTGACAAGAGATTTGAAAGAAGGGAATGGTATCAAATACACATTTTGTAAAAGTAAGAACCAGAGATAAAGCAGAACTATGTTAGATAATTTAACACTGGCTTCCCAAATTGACACTAACATGAAACCAGTAAATATTAGGTATATAAAAATAAATTTGCTATTAAATATTAAGTTCTGCAAATAAATGGGCTGCCTAAATAAAAAGTGATTTCTATTCACAAAACTGTTCCTGAATCTGTTCAGCTGTTAATATAAGGCTCTTATAACAATATCCATGCTGACTCAACTATCTGACAAATGGAGATAACTTTTTATTTCAATACTCCCAGATTAGGAGTATTGAAAGAAAAAGTAAAGGAGTTGCATTTGGCAGCCATACTTTCAGCATTTAGAAAATCTGAATACTGCAATGGGGAGAGCAGGGAATATGGTCACTAAGTGAGGTGGTCACATTAACTGACCATCCCAACTTACAACTCTAATGGCCAGGCTCTGCAATGGTCAGCAAGTCGAGGACTACCAATAAAACTTTTAATTTTATCACAGCATAACTCCATGCAGCACATAAAAGATTTCTAGCAATGTCCTTCCTGTTGAAAATAATCTGTAGCTGTAATAAAGGCCCTGCACCATTATAAAATATCTTACATGAAGAGACCACAAAGAAAGCGGCTATATTCAGTGAGAAAGTTTGATACTTGCACTTTTATTGCTTTCTAGTATAATTAAAGAAAAAAGGAGAAAATGACCGAATAGCCTTATGCGAATCACTAATCGGGGCTGATGTGATGGGAGCCATTTTTCTTATTTCATAGACCAGAGCAGCAGAGTGCAGCAGAGTGACCCACTTTCATCAATTTGATTGTTTATGGAGCATATTAAGGGCCGCACTCCCAAAATGGGTAGATCTCAAAGTTGGCTCAACTATAGGTTGGAGATTTTAAATGAGCCAATTGTATACTTTAAGTCTTATAAGACCCTTTTTGCCCTTAATATTCCCTTAAAACCGGGTCATTTACCATACTTTCCCATAGCCTTACTAAATGAACACTATAAGCAAAACGTAGTATAAAAGTAAGCACTGACCTAAGACCTATATTGCATACTATCCAGAATCTCGGGTGTTATGAAAATTTTCTTGTCCCAACGAAGACAATTAAGAGACACTTTTATGGAATATTGCAGCCTCGTGGAAGGAGAGCTTCATTATGAAAAATTGGAATATGACACCTTACAAAAAATGTATTTTGGGGCATGAACATATTTTTGCATCGATGGTATGCTTCATAAAGGGGGAGCGCCTCATTTGGAACATGATTCCTACTTTCATGTAACCAACAATAGCAAATGAGGAACTGGTGAACCTTGGAACTCCTCTCGGAATTGAGAAGATGGCAAGGAATCACCCGTAACTTTGCTTCCTACAGAATCTCCATGCCAAGAGATTGCAAATGGTGATCCCCAGATGTTTGAAATCTCTGAGAACTGAGGGGAAATCATTGCCTAAACTGCAGTTCAGCACCTTTAAAGAGACATTGAGTTCATCTTCCCCTCCCCTTTAACTACTTTAGGAAGTTGCTTATGTTTTTTCTAGATGTTTAGAACTTTTGGAAGGGCAAGATTTATTGTACTGGGATAATCTCCTAACTTAGAAGAAGTAAATTTTATGTAGGCTTAAGGATTAAAAAAGGGAAAAAAAACTTTTGGAAAACAGCAAAAAGGAGGGCTAGAATGTTGATTCTGAGGCTAAATGGACTTGATAGACCCTGTGGGTGTTTTAATACTTTATAAGGATATATCTGAAGATTTTGAAATTAAAATGGTCCTGTTCCGGTGACCAACTCAGATTGGATCCTGCAACATTACACTGGAACATGTATATTTGCCTTTATTTTGAAATTAATCGTAAGAAATCCTCTTGGGGGAAAATTTTGCTGATTGGATGATAAACAGTTGATAAGAGAGGACCTTGAAGGTTGATTAAAGGGAATCAGAGAGAGAGAGCTAAGAATTACTATTAAAGGAAAATAAACCATGGATTAAATGGGGCCATACTATCTGACTACAGAAGAAATTAAGTCTGTTTGGGAAGAATGTACTCAGAAGTTACTTACAAGTTTGTCTGATACTGTAACAGAGGATATAGAAAAAACAACAGAGGTGGAGTTTATTTGAATGTGGATTTGGATTTTTAAAAAAATGCCAGTTTCTAAAAGTGAAATGAAAAAAAATGCTCTGAGTCTGAAAATGGATTTAAAAATACTAGAATATAAGATTGATGTGGGAAAAGGTGGCACAACAAACAAAACTAGCTGATATCTTAATAATTAAATGGGATATAATTAAAGGAGACATATCAATAATAGAATAGAGAAGTGGGAAGGATGTGTTCTTGTAAAGAATCTGTTTTGGAGAGGAGGCAAAAGAGAAAATGATAAAAAAATCATTGGGGGACACTGTTTTATGGGATAAAGAACAGAAAAGCAAGCAAAGAATTCGATTCATTCTATCTTGGTTAATATGTTATGTTGTCTCATAGCTATTGAAATTTCTGTTTGACCAGGACTGAACAACAAGGCTTTAAAAATTTGTTTATAAATGGGAAGATGTTTCTTTTGCTTTATTTCTTAAATAACGTGATAAATTGGATTTATTTGATTAGGGTTAAAATATATATACAATACTATTTCTGGGAGCTCTTATTTATTTTATTTGTTGGAACTTCTATGCCGCCCCATTCCCGAAGGACTCTGGGTGGCTCTTAAGAGACTTTTGGTGATTAGGATTGAATGATGAGAGTTTTCATAATGTCATTATTGATAACGAATGAGAGTTATTTTTTTATTGAAATACTGGAGAAGGTGTTACATTACTGAAATTATTCTTGTCTGTAGGGAAGAGGGAGTTATTTTTATATAACTTTCGGATGAGAACACCTTTTCAATGGTCAAGACTTGAGACCAGCAGCCCCAATCCCTCAAAGAGACCCCCAATTTATCAAGAAGAATGAAGAGTATCCTGGACTATCAGGAACCATGCTGACTTTCCTATCGGTACACTGGGCGCATATTCCATTTACAATGACAAAGGTAAAATCTCCTCCCTGAACTTCACGATATTCAAAATGGTTTGGGGCTAGAAAGGTTGGTCAGCAAACTCATAAGAGCAGCAGTGATTCTGAATTTAATCTTCCGTCAACTTTTTGACCAATCACTTAGCGATTTACCTGAAAATGGGGACTTACGATCTGGATCTGAAGTTCCGACAGTTCCCCTGTCATGTGACTGTACTTCGGGTGCTCAGCAACACAGCCCCGTTCATGGTCATTTGCAAGGTCTTGGGGGTCACATGATTGCATTTTACTACAGTTTTGCAGAAAGCAGGCACTTCCGGTTTTCAAATACTGAGTTTACTTAATGAATGAAGGGTTTGCACTTAAGATTTAACAACTGCCGCAAAAAAAACATTAAATTGAGTTGGTCATGTGACCGACCCATTTTACGATTGTTATGACTTACGACCATAATGAGTAGGCTCAATTATGGTTGTAATTCAAAGACTACTGGTAACAGAATAGAACCTAAAAATCCAAGGGATAAAAATCTCAACAGTGACAGTTACTCAAATCCACAGTAATAACTCAGCAATAATGTATCATGTAAATGAGAAAAACTCTAATAAATCATTAGGATTAATAAGCCACATCAAGAATGTCATAAAAATGAAAGCCTACTTTCATAAAATAGAAAATTTTCAAAAGAAACGCAGGAACCAGCTAATGAGGAATGCAATAAATAAAATATTTAATGTCAATACTGCAAGAATATTAAGGTCAATCATTTATTATAGTAATAATAATAATAATAATAATAATAACAACAACAATAATAATAAAGGCACAGGTTAAAAAAAGCATTGAAAAAGAAAAGTGTAGATTATGAAAAAAAAGCCAGGATTATGAAAAGCCACTGATGCAAGTTAAAAATTGGAATTTACTAAATGCAGAGGAAATAAAAAATGAATATTGAATAATGTAATAAAAACACAAAAAGAATGTTGGCAAGAAAACACACTACTATACATGACCAATTTCTACAAAAATGGTGCGAGAATGTATATTTTAATCTTCGTCTTTTTATACATTGTTTTTATATTGTTTTAATTTGTTGTACACCACCCTGAGTCCCTTGGGAGAGGGCGGTATATAAATTCATTTAAATAAATAAAATAAATAAATAAATAAAAAATGAGGGGAAAGTAGATAAATATAAAACCTGGTTATGGTTTATAACTAAACATTAAAAAAAAAGAAACTGAAGGTTTGATTTTAGGTGCTCACGAGCAGTTTCAAACTAATGCAAAGTCAGAATTGAAAAATCATGTGCAAATTGTGCAAAGAAAGAAAAGCATATTAGATCATATGCTCAACTCTTACAAAATGATTTCACAAACTGATTATAAACAAGTGTAACACAGTCATCAAAATGATTCACTGGAACATCTGTAAAAATTATCATGTATCCTTAATGAAAATTGGTGGAAACATACAGTTGAAAAAGTAGTTGGAAATGTGATTTAGATATTGTGGGCTTTCTAAATAGAGACTGATAGTCTTAGCTCATAACACACCAGGTGTGTTTGTGATTGAAAAGGAAAAATTAAGGATAATTGATGTGTGATACCAGGGGATAACAGAATAGAATTGGAAAAGATCACAAAGTATTAAGATCTGAGAACTGAAGTTGAAAGATTATGGCATAAACCAGCCTTGGTGGTCCCAGTGATCATCAGCACACTGGGTACCACAGCAAAACATATTGGATGGCACTTGGATAATCTGCACATTGACAAAATTTCCCCATCAATTATAAAAGGTGACACTGCTTGGATCCACATATATAGCAAATAATAATTACTATTATTCGGTTAAGGTCTTATGAGACTTTAAGATCCAAACAGACGGGCATCTTGTTTATAACATGCCTGATATAACAGTTATTGAAAATAAAGTCTTGTTCATTGGTGTTGCTACTCGAGGGATGCTAGGAGTGAGGAAAAATCACTGGAAAAAAAATTATAAAATATCAGGACTTTCGGGTCATAGTTGAATGTATGTGGGATAAAAATCGATATACTAATTATTGGAGCCCTTGTAGCGATACCTAAAGGACTTTCTCAATATCTAGAAATATTGAATTTATTAGACTTGAACACCCCAGTTTTGTTTTTTAAACTAACCTGCTTGGAACTGCCTGTATTTTTAGATGCTACCTTTATAATTCTTAAATACTTGGTTAGGAGTTAAATTATTAACTTTCCATCAGATTAACCTACACATAATAACAACAAATCGTTTACTGAATATTAAAGGAATAAAAAGGGGCAAACACTAAATAACATACATAAGAGAATTGTTTAAATTGCCTAAATCATTATTTTGAGGGACGGAATCCGAACCGTTCATGCAAAAGTAATGATAGCAGATGGAATTGTTTTTCTAATCCAAGTTCAATTAAAATTTATCTGAAAGTTAATTTAGAATTATTGAACATGTTATAATACTAAAGAGAGACCACTGAAAATATTTTAATGATTTAAGTCTTACTGAAGAAAAGCCAACGTACGTTTGGTAAATTAAATCATGGCATATTCTTTACTATTCTTTTAAAAAGTTCCAACAAGATATGGATGGGGTAATCTGATAGATATACAAAGGCTTTTGATAAAACCAATAATCTAAACCAAATTCAGCTGTTAATCGGACAAGAGATTGGACAGAAATTAGTGAGTAGGAATAAATGGTCAGTTTTTACCAGATGCAATCACCACAGTTCTTGTAGATTTTCATTGGGACTAGTACTTTTGAAGTTCTTTACAAAAATTTTTTGAGTTAAGGTTTTCTTATGACTAACAATAAACCGGTAGTTTTCTAACCTCATATGATCGTGACTTGATATACTAATTATTGGACCCTCGCTTAATGATGGCAATTGGGACTCCCAGAACTGCTGTCACTAAGTGGTGCAGACATATAGGGGTTTTTTTCTTACAACAATGATGCTTAATGGAAGAATTTCTGGTCCCAATCAGCATCATTAAGCAAGGAACTACCTGTGCTGATCAGAAAAAAAAACTTAGAACAGAATTCAATGAAAACATTTTCAGGTAAGGAATTATGAATCCTCTATCTGTCAGTATGATAATACCTGATTTTTTTCCATTTTCCAAAATTATTCATTTGTTTAATGTTTTTAATTAATTTTTCAGTTACAAAACCTCCAATATGGAATGTTGCTTACTATTAAAAAAATATACCTGCAGAATTACCACTTAACAGACACAGTAGTTTAAGAAAACTGATTTAGTATAAACCCTATCAATAGGTGAAATCAATCAGCCACTTTGAAGACAGACCCAAAATAAAAGCTAATTGAGGCTAAAAGCTGACCCATCCACTGCCACCCTAATCCATCTCCTAAAACAGCTATTTTCATTTTATTTAGGTCACAGTTTTCTAGAACAATGAGCCCACCCATCAGCAAGAGTGGCAGTGCCTCTACTAATGCATGAAAGTGAGCAGCTGGGAGCAGTCTTAATGGGTGAACAACAGACCATCTTCCTACCTTCCATCACTTTCCAGCTGATTAAACTACTGCCAATCAAAGAAATAGGGAACAGCTCTTTCTAAAGTCATGCAGTGAAAAAGAATGGCGATAGAGTACAAATAATTTTTTTTCTTTACATACCACACAATGCGCTACCATTTGATACCATAATATGTATAATGTCACCAAGTTATATATATGTATCCTTTAAGAGGATTAATCAATTTTATGGAGAACTAGCCGATAACCCGGCTTTGCCCAGGTATGTATGCCTTAAGCAGGGAATGCTGCAGCCTACAATTCCCAGCGTTCTTTGTCTGATTTGCATGCCTTGCCTCTATTGGCTGGAGAGCGTCCGATTTGCATGCCTTGCCTCTACTGACTGGATTGGCTGTTGCTGCCTCGGCAGCTGCAGAGGCCTATACACATGCGCAGTAAAGTGTTGGTGGGGGAGGTATAGAGTTCAGCAGTCTTTTGGGAGGGGCAAAGAAGGCCCGTCGACATTCGTGACCCCCCAGTGTTTGTCTCGGGAGTGCAAGGTATGTGCCTGGCAAGTTTGGGCCAGATTGGTGCAGGCATGGAAGAGCCTACTCGGGACATACCCACAAACATACACACAGTCTGTTTTATAGATATAGATATATCATGCATTTGATTACCACGACAGCTATTTTGTGCTCTTCATATTCAACCTGTGATTGATTCCTATTACAGATTGCAGGATTTATATATAGCATATTTTGCTGCTGTAATATGAATCTCCATATATTGTTTCAAAATGAGAAAATGGAAGGAGCCCAGGTGTCCCTAATTTTCTTTCAATTTTCTGTTATTAGGAAAGAGATATTTGACTTCCTTGGATACATATGTCTTGGCTTGGGCTATGTCTTCTTTCCTTTGCTTCTAATGATTTTAATACTACTTGTGATATAATATTAAATATTAACAGTCAGTTATGGAATTGTACAATTTTCATATATTACTGGCAATTTGTTATATGTATGAACAGTGTTTAGGTCATTGTTTCTCGGCATTTGTTCATGTCTTGGCAGTAGAAGAGGAAAAAAGGAACCATTGTAGATCACAATCTCAATCTGCTAATTGAGGTTGACTTTTGATAATGTTGGGATGACTTCAAATGGAAAATAAAACACTTCAGACGGTCATTTAATTTAGCCATTATAAATACTTCTGAATGAAGTGGATTAGTATTCTGGTAGAAATTAAGCACCAGTTTAGTTTAAGACAGATGCGATTCAAGTGCTCCATAAGTAAGATTTTAATTATAAAGTAAGCCAGTAATAAAAAGTAAATATATTCTTAGTTGCATAATTATGAACAAGCTAGCTTGTTCTATTTTCTTCATAACAACTGAGAGATTTGGGGAAATTCCAAGACGTGGAAATCATGAACAATGTACAAAATAGTAAAAATACATAATTCACAGCAAAAAAGTTTGAAAAAGAGATCGCTTAAAGAAAACCCTATACCTTGGCAAGGGTTCAGGGCGGGTCAGTCCTGATTGGTATTTGGGTGGGAGAGTAGTAGGTTATCCCAGAATTAAACTAGGAAGTCAGAAACTTTTCCTGTAAGAAGGCAACGGTCAACCAATTCTAAATTGTGCATATAGATGTCTACACGAAGATCGTGGGAATCATACTTGCTTGGCAGGAATTTTTTTTCTTGACCAAAATGACAACCATGTATAATTTTCCTTTTGTGTTTCCCTTTAAATTTAACAAGTTTTGAATGCTGAGAGCATTTTGTACATAACAATACTTATTTTACTTAAGAGCAATCTTTGACTAGCTTTATTTATTTTAAAATCCCATTTGTGTTCTAATCTATATATATAAAAGAGAAGTCCGAAAGGAAGTTTGTTTGTGCTCTATACAAAATCACAATTCTCCCCCAAAGTTCCTGAATTTTGGCACATAGGTAGTTTTCCGTACGGAGAAGGTCCCTGTCAGGGTCACGAACCCCTAA
>JANHJO010363785.1:0-12831 GCA_032468235.1 Pseudoxyrhopus heterurus
GGAGAGAGAATATCAAATAGAGGGTCTTTGAGTTAATCAATGTATGTAAATAAAATGGGGATGGTATGTACTCTAGCTGTGGAGGAACTTACACTTCAGAATGGTCTAATGATCTAAAGCACCAGGCTAGAAACCAGGAGACTGTGAATTCTAGTTCTACCTTTGGGCATGAAAGCCAACTAGCTGAATTTGGGCCAGTCACTCTTTCTCAGCCCAACTCACCTCATAGGGTTGTTGTGAGGAAAATAGGAGGAAGAATAAGTAATGGGTATTGTGCTCATTATCTTGGGAGTGGTGCAGTGGCCTAGAGGTGGAGCTCTTGCCTCACAATCAGGAGGCTGTGAGTTTGATCCTAGGTAGCGACAAATATTTCTCTCTTTGGGCACAATGTGAAAATATCTGCTACAAACTCTGCATTGGCGACAGGAAGGGCATCCAGCCAGTAAACATTCAGCTCCCTTCCATTATCCCGACTCCACCCTGATACAAGACAAAAGTATCATTAAAAGACAAAAAATGTGTTCCTTATCTTCAGTTATTTATAAAAATAACAAAAGTGGGTCAATCAAAGACAAATATAGGACATACATACCCCATATACCTTTTAAGAAAGGCAGGGCTGGCTGGATGGGCAGATTTGATTCTGGCAGGTGCTGCCTGATTTATAACAGTATTAGGCCATCTAGGGATTTAAAAGTAATGACCAGCAGTTTGAATTGGGCCCAGAAGCCTATAGGCAAGCAGTGAATTAACTTTCATACAACTATTATTATTCTAAACTGCTGAAGTTATCCCGCCATTAATCTTACTCCCTGACCCTGAGGGAGAAAATTTTAAAAAACATCTACTCACTAATTTCTTTCCATGCCCACAGCAATGCAAGGGCATAAAAATTGGACATAAAAATGGCAGCTCTTAGAATTTACCACCTCTGCTGTCTTTCTAAACATCGTTAATTTCAAAACTGGAATAGCAAACATTTTGTTTGACTCTACAATAGAGGTTGCTGATTCACAGTTCTCTGAGTGTGAGTGATTTCAGACTTGTGTTCAATAAACATCTCCCCTAAGAGAGTTTTATTCTTCATCTCCTCAGAAAAAAGAGTTGAATCAAAGTGTATGGAAACAGCAAGGAAAGCATATTTGAAAGGGGGAGGGGCTACTTGCAAGAAGAACTGATGGCAGCTGGACCAAGGCAGTCATAAAATGGATCCCGCTTGATAAAACGTGTCCATGAAACAGACCTCAAACAAGATGGATCGACAACATTACCAAGTATTGTGGTCCCGATTGGCAAAAGAAAGCTCAGGATTGTATAGGTGGGAAACATGCAGAAGAGGCCTGTAGTGGATAGACAAATGATGATGATAATGATTGTTCTGTTAAGGGCTTTGATAATAACATGAAGACTATAGTTACTAATATTTATATAATCCAGGCAGATGTTAATTCTACACCCTGTTCCTGCAAAACCCTCAGCAAGGTACTGTCTATTGGTCTTAACTCCCAAGTGGACTCACGACATTTGGTTCATCCATTTGCTAGCCTGTTGTGTTATCCAGTTCCTGCTACTACTCATTTATCTCATAAATGAGCATACAGGTACATACACTGGCTTACAATCATTCATTTAGTGACCATTCGAAGTTACAACACCACTGAAAAAAGTGACTTACGATTGGTCCTCACACTTATGGTGGTTGCAGCCTTCCCATGCTCATGTGATCAAATTTTGGGTGCTTGGTAATTGGCATATACATTACAATGGTTGCAGTTTCCCAGGGTCATGGGATCACCATTTGTGATCTTCCCAGCTGGCTACCGACAAGCATACTCAATGGGGGAAACTGGATTCACTTAATGACCATGTGATTTGCTTAACAACCATGGCAAAAAAACGTTGTAAAATTGTGCACAACTCACTTAATTACTACCTTGCTTAGGAAAGGAAACGCTGGTTCCAATTGTGGTTTGTAAGTTGAGAATTAGCTGTATGCTGAGAGTGGGAAGTTTTCACTCATTGCTCTTTGGAAGATTGGCAAAACAATGAGTAAGTAGTCAGCAAAAGCAAGAACCTGCCTCTATTCTAAGTATTCTCGAGTAGTGATGTGTATGGATGGGAAAATGGATTTGGAGGAAACAACCATGCACTGGATCTTTGAAAAATTGATGCCTGTTTTAATTGCTTATCCAGCTGGCTTTTACTGGTAACGTAGGGAATGGAAGGATTTATATTTCTTGCAGATAGCTGCATGCTTTTAGAGCGTCATTGAAGCTCTTGGATGTTTATCTGTGTCCTCAAGATCCAAGTGCTCCAACGACCCTCTAAAAAGATGCCAATTACCAGCTGTCTGCAAGGAATATAAATCCTCCCATTGCCCACTATCCTGTCAGAGCTGAAGAAGCTTCTTGGACGAGAAGCAAAACATCTTCGAAAGAAAAAAAACAAGAAAGTCCAGTTGCCTCCTGAAAAAGCACCTTTGTGACAACCATAACCTGGATGTCTGAAAATCTCTACAGGCTTATAATTAATGAATGCTGATTAAAAACAATGAGGTGGCTGAATAAACCTGGAGTCATAATTTTCTTGGAAATCTGAGGTATTTACTTCTGAGTAAGTAAGAGAAAGATCATGCTGTGTGATTTCTAAAGGCTGTGGGTGATTAATTAGAATAAAACTATACAAGACCCAGAATACATGTTTATTGACATGTACACGACTATGGAAAAGTACATAGACCACATAAGTGAAATAAACAGGATACATAATTTTTCCGTGTTTAACATGGATTAAATTCTATAAATCTATACTGAAGTCTTCACCAGTACATGAAAGGCATTTTATTGCAAATGGACAACAAGTCAGCTTCTTACCCAGTTTATAGAACATGACCAGATGGGGTGTTGTTCATTAATTCAACATTAATTATGGGACAATGTTTCTTATAATGTTTCTTCTTATACCTGAAGACAGCATCCTATCTAAGGAGCTGAAGAAGAAATAATTTTTGGTCTTTAATACTTGGATACCATTATCTGTTCTGTAATAACTACTGTTTAAAGTGTTAGAACTGATCCTGTAGAATGGCACATTATAGGTAGTATTTCCAGTTGTATATTATAGAGAAGATGACCTTGGTAGAGATATGCTGATAAGTAGTTTTTGCCTTTCTGTGGAGTTGATTTCATTTGTTGATCTATCTAGTAGGACTGACATATATTGTGCTTACATACACTGATGTATTCATAAGATTGTAATGGAGTATATTGAGCAAATATCAAATATTGCTCGTTTTCCAAAGATGCTTGAGAGCATACATTTTTCCAAAGAAGTGGGCATATTTGTAATTCTTTCTTCTGAACCATGTTTGCACTAGAAAATAAAGTTTGATTCTCTGAAAGCCTTATATTAGTATATACAATAAATGGGCAGAAGTGATTTTTTTAAATTCTCTAATCTATCTGTGAGCAGCATAATTAGCTGGTGGTTTTTTCCAATTGTTTTCAAGGGAAGGATTATTTCTTTAACCAATGTTCAAGTGCAGGTTTCCCCATTAATATAATAAACACACCATTATGGAAAAAAACATATGGGAAGAGACCCCCACAAGAAATCTTCCCTTCTTGCAGCTTAATTGAAGTATGGGAAAGACTATAGATCACTGAAGTCAAGATTGTACAATGGACATTCATGCATTTGTTACTGGTTAATAACTAAGTGCAAAAATATTATATTCCGCCAATAATAATTTCTCAGAAATTTCTACACTCCATTAAGATTTGGTTGAAATAAATTTGCAGGCTAATGAGGTTACATGAGCGTTCATGTAATAGGTTACATGAGGTTACATGAGCATTCATGTAACAATTGCAGATTGTCTAGAGGTTAAGGAACCAGGATAGAATTCAGCAGGAGATGGTGAGTTCTAGTTTTGCTTTAGGCATGAAAGCTGCCTCTCTTTTTACTTATGTTTGGAATTTTTGCACAAAGTACATCACTAATACATAAAATTCAAAACATAAAAGGCTAAAACAGTTGAAGTTGAAATCCAAAATATTAATGTGCAAGAAGAAACACAAAATACTTGTTTTTGAAAAAGACCCTACTTATCCTCAGAGAATGAATAACAACGTAAGAAGCTCCTGGGAAGTGACTTATCCAGCTTAGCATGCTGTCTGAATGCAGCCATTTGGAGTTTCGCATGTTGCTGTGAAGCCAGTCTTTCTGTGAAATGGGTCCAAGGGAATCCACCCGGAGTCCTCTGGGAATGGGGCAGCATAGAAATGCCAACAAATAAATAAATAAATAAGTACATTTCTCCAGAAAGCCCCAAAATGTAGATATTGTCGTTTTTCAGGTCACAGGAAGACAGACTTATTAAAAACTTTTGCCAATTCACATTTTATAGATACATATTGAAGCAAAACATGATGTAGTGTTTCAGATCTCTAATCAGCTGTGCCAATTCCAATTTTAAACATAAAAAGTTTCTTAATATGAAATAGAAATAAAGACAATGGAAAAAAAGCGTAAAGAAAGGGAATACATGAAATAAGTGATGTGGGGAGAAATAAAAAAAGAAACAAAAAGCAGTGACTTTTGACTTTTTTCGATGCAGTACAATACATAGTAAGGTGTCAACTTTTCAAATAATAATCACCGTCCATTTCTATAACAATAACCCACTTCATTGTCAAAACCCAAAATCAAATTTGTTCTCTTGTACACAGAAAGTCCAGAAGTAGTTTCCAAATAACAACAAAACTATTTAAATTCTTTGCCCCTAATGAATACAGTCAGCTTTGCCATTTCCACCAGTTCCATAATCTTTTCAATCCATTCCTCTATTGTGGGGGTTAACACTTCTTTCTATTTGTGGGTGTTTAGAATTCTTTCAGCTGTCAACATGCCCCCCCCCCAATTTTTATCAAATTGGACTAGAAAGAGTTAGAGGTTTTAAGGTTAAGGCAATTACGTTACGCCTAATAACAAACCAGCAAACAAAATCTCCCTTCCTCAAATCATTCTTCCCCTGTGGGCGTGTTAACTGGTAAAAATGGATGCTGCAATATATTTTTTTCACTTAGGGCCACAGGCAATAGCTTTTTAAAACAAACAAAAGATAAGAAATCTGAACACAGATCTCTTACGTCCTATTTTGTTCTTTAGCTAATATAGGTATTTCTTAACCTGGGCATCTTTAAGATGTGAGGACTTCAACTCTCAGAATTTACCCAGCCAGCCATTAGGGACCTCTTAAAGTTGCCAAGGTTGAGAAACACTAGCTTACTGAAGCAATGGGTTATTGGATTGTGTTACAGAAAAGATCAGATGGGCACTGTTCACACACAACTGTGATTGATAAATCAACTACTGTATATGACATACAGTTCACAATCTCCTCACACATAACTCAAGACTCCCAAAATGATGCATAGCTTAAAGAATATACTGTTTTCTTCCCAGATTATATTCCAAGTCTGACTGCTGAGACACTTCTCACTCAGTTGACCCTTGAAGTATCTGCATATTGGTCCATTTAGAACAGGGGTGTCAAACTCATGGCCTGCGGGCCAGATGCGTCACATGCTGGCCCTGCCCCTGCCTGGTTTAGTGAAGGGGAAAAAAGTCCCGATACGTCATATGATGCCACCGTGAAGCTGCAAGTTTGACACCCCTGATATAGAGCCTTGACAGGAAACAGATACCAATCCTTCTATTTCCAAAGAAGAGTGTCCAACAAAGTATTTGGGCAATCACATGAGACCAAAGAACTCATATTGGATTCTGTATATTCATACTCCTTCAAAATAGTTACTATAGGTTCACCATAGGCTCTTATTTAACACCTGACTGCATCATTTTTCACTTGCACAGGTTAGATTACACTTGATTCAATCCCTAGTTCACAAAAATAGCCAAGAATTTTATTGTGTTTTCTGTCTTTCTTATTGACCCATTTGTGCAATTCCTCCCAAATCTAATGTTGATGCAACATTGAATCACACACTAGCCAACTACATTTTAATGTAATGAAATATCAAGCTACATGGCCGCCTATGAATGGGTGCAAAAGGATTATAAAAGCATTATGGAATCATTATACAAGTGACATGAGTTATTGTATTATGAGAAAATTGCAAATGTCTTTCTAACAACATTGAAACTTAATATAGTTGTTTTATAGTTCAATGTGTTGTGCTAACACAGAAAACAGTTATGTTTTATGAACCAGGTTTACATTAACCATTGCTGAGTGAGTCATGGAAACGCAGCTATACTCTATATTCGTAAATCTATGAATATCCCTTGAATTTGGCCATGAGTTCTTCTTTTTTGTCTGGAATTTATGTGGCTTATTTTAGCTTAGAGTTTGTGTGGTCGTTTCTCCATCTTAGTTTTTTCTTTCTTTCTTAATTGCTTATTAATCTATTTATGGTACTTCCATAAAAATTGAAAGCATCTCAGCCTCAGGCACTTTCAACTTCATTAGCTATAATCTTCTTCCATATCAAAATCTTGACTACAAAGGTCCCTACCTAATATCTGGGATAATTGGTCTATTATTTCCAGTCAGCATGTTAATGAGAATTATAGGAATTGAAGTCCAACACATTTGGCTGTATTCTTTCAACATCAAATCTTATTTTCCTGAAGCAAAACAGGTTTTTTTTTTACAAAGGAAATATATATAATGTAAACTTAAAAATTGGGGGGCGGCGAAGTCTTCTGCACTGACATGATCATTTTTATTACTATCATTAAATTTAACTTGCCTGCAGCATTTCTTGTAAAGTGCTCATCATTTTCTGGTGTTGGGAATGTAATAATAAGGGATGAAAAATTAGAGACCTGAAGCCAAATTAGATGATGAATCCCATCAACACACTTAATAATGAAATCAATAATCTGAATCTCTCCTCCCTTCTGTTTCATCTGAGGCAATTGTTTAGCTCTTTCCCAAACATGATTCCAGTGCCAATTTTCCTTCCTTTGGGGAAAAAAGTAGATTGTGTAACTCAAGGGTGAAGAACATGCTTTGTCTATAGTACTGAAGCTCTGTAGCATTCCAAGAATGACTTGAAAAACTCTTTAAAAAGCTGAAATTCTGGGGTAGAATTTATTCTGATTTAGTAGAAGGCAATTCTCCTGAGTCCTTCTAGCACATACCCAGTTTCTCCAAAGATCAGTTTTTAAATCCTACATTGACCCTTTTTTGGAATTATGGTTTCTTAATCTCTCATAGAACATAGAATAACAGATTTGGAAAAGACCTTGGAAGTCTTTGAGTCCAACCCCCTGCTCAAGCAGGAGACCCCATACCATTTCAGACAAATGGTTGTCCAGTCTCTTTTTGAAAGCCTCCAGTGATGGAACACCCACAACTTCTGAAGGCAAGTTATTCCATTGGTTAATTGTTCTCACCATTAGGAAATTTCTCCTTAGTTCTAGATTGATTCTCTCTTTAGTTAGTTTCCAACCATTGTTTCTTGTCTTGCCTATTGGTGCTTTGGAAAATAGTTTGACCCCCTCGTCTTTGTAGAATTTACCATGATCTTCATGTTTCCTAATAGATATTATTCTGCAGATTTTCTCACTTTTTGTTTTTTCAGGATTCATGCACTACTTTCCTAAAAGGTTAGTATAGTTTTCTTGCAACAATTAAAAAATGGTGTCAGCTTTAGAAGCCATTTTTTCTTAGAAGTTTCCACGCTGCCACATTTTAGTGCCTGGGAAATTGGAAGGGGAGATTTTAGAGAGGGATAGAAGGTTAGATATAACAACATTCTTCTTCTGTGTCAAGGCCAAGCCATCCTGCACTTAGAATAGGAGTGGTTGGAGGAATGTCTCCAGTTGGGACAACTGGTGATTGGACCATGTGATAGACTGATGGGTGCAGGGGATGGGTTTTGGATTTTCAGTAACGTAGGGAAAACCCGGAACTCTCAGATTTGGGTTTTCCCAGATGTGCCAATATGACAATTCTAATAAAATGGAACGTTGAGAAAATGCTTGTCTCAGAGTTTGTTGCGTTGGAGTTTGTTACTTGGAACGCCGACAAATGGTTAACCATTGCCTTTTTCCAAGATTTATTTTTTTTGCTTCCCATCTAGTCTGTCATTCTGAGATTTTCTGGTGATCTCCCATCCAAGTTAGTAAAATCATTGAAGAAGTCCTAATTAGTAAATTGCAAATTTAATGGGTTGAAATACAGAACTCAATCTTTGTGGCAAACACTTCCATTTAGTGGATAAATCCTCTATATTGTAATCCAGCCTGAACAAACACCTTTATACACAATTATGCAAATGATGCAAATTGAAGTGATCTCAGTTCAGGGCTAACAGATACAACTTCCTTCCGAATGGTCCATTAAATTAAAGTTTTACTGTACTAACCAGGTTTATCTGCTTAAATTTCTAAGCAATACATATGAATTTCTCGTATAGGCTTAAGAACATTTAAACAATGGGTAAGCAAAGTTCATGTTTCTTAAAAGCTAGGGAAAAAAACTACAGCACTTCAATAAACAATGTAACCCATTTTTAGTTTTTTTCCCCCCCAATGTAATCAAAGTTCTGCTCCTAAGGATTTTATCCATGAAAAGACAGTGTGTTCTATTGTATATATTAAAATATGTTTGCATTGTGTTTTCAAAAATATTTCTTCTGATGCTTTTAACGGCTGAAAACCAAGTAACTATAACTTTGAGTTCCTGCACCTTCCCACAGCCTGAGAAATTCCCCCATATTTATTTCCCCAAAATAAATATAATAACATATTTTCTCCTAGTCTGCTGTTATTCTCAGCTCTGACTTTATTTTCTCAGTTGGAGAAGATAGGTTACTTTTGCAAACCATCTCTGTAAAGTCCTGTGGTGTAGCTGTGGAGAAGAGAAATGACAAAGACTTGTTTGAATTGCTAGGCAGTCAAAGGATGTTACCTTCATCTCCTCTGAACCGATAAACAGGACCACTTATTGTAGACAACTGAATGAAAGGAAGCACAGTATGGTAGATATTGCCCTATAAATCAAGATCAAAAGAGAAATTCATCTGATTATATCTCTGAATTGTAATTTCTATATATCACATCTACACTTAAGCATTTTTTTAGGATTAAAAAGCTTTTGGAATCTCAGTTATTCAACACATAATAACCCTTTCTATTTTTGCATAGATGAGATACACATCACAGATTAATATGGTCAGTTTTGTTTAAGCTCTCATGTTGATTTAATCTACCACTGTGGTTAGGAATTTAGCAATATGTGAACGATGACTCTGTGGCTTGTTCAATAAATTATAGTTAAAGTAAAATGAGCCTTGGGGTGAACTGAACCCAATAAGCTAAAAAAAATAGGGTGGGTTGACACCATATGCTAAGGCATCCAAAAACAAACAAAGCACCATTTCCAAATTATATCTAACCAAATTTATAATGTTGCATGATTGCTGATATACGATTAAGCATGTTGTGTGAACACAGCTGCTGCTTGCTGCCATACACTAATTTTGATTTAGCATTTATCATCTCAATTCATTGAAATAACCTGTATTCTTGGAAACCAACTTACGTTTAAAGGTTATTTTGCTCCTCTCTGTATCTTTTGGTCCTCCTCTATCAGTTAATAATATTAAAAATGTAAGAAATTGCCTTACATTCATGAAATACAGATCTCCCTTGCACAATATTATCTTCAACAGCTTCCAGAAATACTGGACTAAATCACCCCAAATCAGCTGCATCTTTGCAGGTTTTAAGGCAGAAGTTTTCCCATTTCCAACTAGGAAAGTGTAGATTTAAACCTGATTGCTGTAGCACCACCTGTTCATAGCCACCTTGTGAAACTTTGGTATCCAAAGGATTCTTTCTGAGCCGTGCGGGCAAGACACACAATTCAGTGGGGTGATTTATTCTGGATTTGTTCAGTCTCTGGTTCTGGCAAAGGAAAAACCCTGCCAGCTGAGGAAGAAAGTTTTCATACATGAGCAAAGAAATGACAGTTCAGTGTTTTAAAGGAAATGTGTGGTTTTAAAACCATGCTAGTTGAAACAGAACAACCAAGCAGGGGAGGATAACCCCGGAAGCTGTGGTGAGGAGCAGAGGGATGAGACAAGAAACATAGATGCTATTTACATCTGCAACTCTGATAAGTATCTCTGTCACCACCCACTGCATGCCAGCTTTGATATAACAATGTCAGTTTCATACTATTTTGGAAACTTTCCTATTTGTTCCGCAGTATAAAGATCGAAGCATTCAAAATCACATCATAACTATCTTGTTAGGGGGGGGGGGAATATATCTTATCCAGTATTTTTTCTGCCTTTCTCTATATGAATGTTACCACAAATAGTACTTTATTGAATCACATATTTGGAGCACCATCTTCCAGGTTGTAATTGGGTCCATCTGCTAAAATTTCATTCCTATTGATTTTGCAGAGCCGTAGCACAATGAATGTACTGTACCCTGATGTATACTGTGCAGAAAAATGGCAGTGCACAACGATAGGCAACAACCCAGAAGAAAAAAGAAGCTATCCAAGTCCATTTCCTAGCTTTTGTTTTAATGAAGTGGTGAGATAGGATGCTAGTTTTTAAACAAAACATATGGACCTGCATTGAAATGACTCTGATCAGAAATATATTTAATTGTTCTCAACCTTAAATTGTCACTCAATGTCCAGGTGTGTAGCTTAAGGCTATCATGGTCTGCAAAATGCTGGAAAACCATGAAGTGGCAGCAAAGAATTCACCTTTTCTATGTCTCTTGGTTACCATTAGAGGGTATTCAAATTATAGCTACCCAGATCTGGTAGCCTAATAAAGCTTGAATCTTCAGTATACAGTAAATTATGCATATATATGCTTTGCACAGCTTCCTTTGCTTTTGTTAATGATATGCTTCTATCTTGAGTTTTGATTCAATAAAAATCTATTACTTTGGCTAGTTCTTCTTTGTGTTTTGCAAAGCTATCCATTCTTGACCCTCGTTCAACAAACGTAATTTATTTACTGTTTTAAAAAAATAAATGCATTATATATTTGCTTTATCTAACATTTGTGTAAAACAAAAACTGAGACCTCCCCCTTTAAGCCTCAGGAAAATATTTATCCATCATCTCCAGTACAGATGGATTTATTAACATTTGCCTGAAATCCTAAGACCATCTTCCATTTAAAAAATTAAAAGCTTTCAAAAATATTCCAAAATTCTGTGCTAAACAATAAGCTTTGTTGGAGTTCCTGTTGAATATCCATACATGGAAATGATCTATACCTATTCTAGCACTAAAAGGACTTCTCAACAACTTTTAGGAAATCAGCTGACATTTTGGGTGGGAAGAGTGCTGTTAAACAATGGATATGTGAATCAGGGTTAGGCTTCAAATAATTTAGCAACCGGTTCTCTGCTTGGTTGCTGTGTGGGTGTGGCCATGGTGGGCATGGCCTAGTCAGCTTCCTGCACCACCCTGGGAGTGAAAACAGGCCACAGGGGGGAGTTTTCACCCTCCCTGTGCTCTGGAGGCTTTCCTCGAGCCTCTGGGGGGGGGGGCGGTAATGGCCTCCCTGGGATCTGGAGACTCTCTGGAGGCTGGAACTGGGCCCCGAACTTCCCGGAGGCCCATTTTCATCCTTCCTGGGCTCTAGAGGTTTTCTTTGAGCCTCCAGGAGGGCAAAAATGGCCTCCCCGGGTTCCGGAGGCTCTCTCCAGTCTTCTGGAACTTCCAGGAGGCCTGTTTTTTGCCCTCCCCAAGCCTCTGAACAGACCCTACACTTACCTGTGATCCAAAACGGGCTGTGTGGGGACTCCTGGGAGGGGCGGGGCAGGATGGGCGTGGCCAGCCAGTCACCGGAACTACTGGTTCATTGAACCAGATGTAAAATTAACATCTGGTTCGCCCGAACCGGTGCAAACCGGTAGCAGCCCACCCCTGATGCAAATGTATAAAATACTCCTCGCCATCAGACCATTGACTGGGGCTGGTATAAATTAGAATATGAAAATCCAAGAACAAAAAATATTGCCTCAACAATGGAAGGATGAGTCAACCTTGAGCCAGTCAGGAGTGAACTCCTGGCAGTGGGCAGAGTAAGTCTGCAATACTGTATTCTAACTACTGTGCTATGATGGGTACACAAATCATTGTGTATAATTAATTGAATAAACCACAATGAGCCATGCTACCTAAATCACAGTTTGGATTCACATCATATGCTAAATCAAAGCCACCCAACCCCCCCTTATGGTTTGGTTCACAACAACTATTTTGCAACTTTGGAAGCCCTTCTGATTACTATTGCTAATGGTCAGCTGCATGGTGTCCTGAGACATGAAACAGAATTAACATAGCTAATAAGGAAATAAAGACCCAGGAAAACTGTTACATCATGCCCACTTACCATGGATGTAGAAGTACCAGATCTGGACTGCAGACAGCTAGATGATCAATACATGGCAGCAAATAGGTATGGAAAAGTCTAATTCTTTGTTACCACATATCTGTCATCTTGGTTTTATTTCAGGCCAGCCATTCATTCATTCACTGGCCCAATATTCACCCCAAACTGCTTAGAGTCATATAGTACATTATAGTACATACAGTACATTTAAAATTAATCTATATCTATAAAACAGAAGTGTGGATGTATATGTCCCGGAAAGGCTCCTCCACCCCTGCACCAATCACGCCCAAACTTTACATACATGTTCTTTACATTCTGGAGAGGTTCCTTGTGGGGGTCATGAACCACATTGGGGCTTCTTTCACCTCCAAAATTGGTGCCAAAGAGGACACCCCCACTCCTCTGCAGCCACAAACCT
>JANHJO010364037.1:0-12771 GCA_032468235.1 Pseudoxyrhopus heterurus
GTAAAAAGCCTCCAACTTCCTTCCTATTAGAGCAGTGTCTTTCAAACTCAGCAACTCTTAAGATATGTGGACTTCAATTCTCAAAATTCCCCAGCGAGTCATGCTGGTTGGGGAATTCTGGGAGTTGAAGTCCAAGCATCTTAAGAGTTGCTGAGTTTGAAAAATACTGTGTAGGGAGGTGGTTATCAACCCACCACACTTATCATTTTGTCCTTCCTTTTTTATATGCTTTCCATTTTCCACTCTAGTTTTTGAAATCTGCGACTTGGAAAAGTAGACACTATTCTAGAGGGTGATCATAGTAATTGGGAGAAAAAACCCACAACCCTGTTGCAGATTTATTTTCAGTTTATTTTGGGATCATCTCAAGCAGGGAATTTAATTTTTTCACAGCAGACATACACTGGCTCGGTGTATTTAATTGAAATCTTCCTCGAACTCTGGACAGCCTTTTTAATTCCTCTGTCATGTTGCTCCTCAAAAAAAGCAGGATTTGCATTGTGATCATGCAATACACAACTGGTCATGCACTGCCAGTCCATAGATGGCTTTGGATCCAGCATTCTCCTTCTCAATTTTTGGAGGGGGGGGGAGAAAGTCTTTTCGTTTCTAATTTTGCTCCAGGATATTACAAATAAAGCTGTTTTTTCATTCTGAACACATTTTGATCCATTTATTTCTCCTGTCTCCTTTTTCCTGGCTATGGCTTCCTCCATAAAAATCCAGTATATCTTTCTGTGTTATTTGGAATGTATTACTCTCCTTCACCAAACCAGCTGTCATTGCAAAATGCAAGCATGGTCAAAGTGATGTGGAAAAGTGAAAAATATGGTAGCCTAACTTTTTCATCTGTTCTAGTTTTTAAGTTCAGGATTCCCAGTACTTATAAACCGTATCACCTCTCAAAGATAAGTGAACTTTTTAAGAAGCCATCTTGAGCCTTCTTCATATTAACACTTTGACTTTAATAAAGCTTTCCAACCCTGAATGCAGATTACCCACAAGTTCTTCCTTGATCCATGTTAAATTTTATTTTTAGACATCGTGTTTCTTTGGAGATTTTCCCAGTTTATTTCTGGGTTGCGGGATCTGGTTTGATTTTGTTTAGTTTTGCTCAGATAATAAGCAATTCCCTTTTGGATTCTTGAAGATCCAAAAGACACAGATCCTGTCCTGACTGGCTTCATTTATTTGAGTTGCTAACAAGAAGTTGGACTTTATTTTCAATTCCACCCCTTTGGCCTCCATTCCATTCTTTTTCAAAATAGATCACAGGCACATCCTAGTTTCTGTTTTTCTTTTCACAACCCTTATGTCGAGCCCCGCTCGCCATGTTCGGGGGGGGGGTGTTCCCTACCGAATCCAGCACGAAAGAAACACAGCTGAAATCATTGAGTTACCCGTTCCTCCTGCTATCGCTGCTGGGGGAAGCCCTGTGCGTCCGGGATCCCGGTATGCTGAGATACTGTCGCTTGGAGCAGAGCCGTTCGCTGGAGCGCAGCGACTGACGCCAACAGCGGGCGATCAGCTGTAGCGCGGTAGGATTACAGGCACTGCGTGAAAGCGCGCTACAGCTGATTCGGACTGGAACCAAAGCACCGGATGGTGGCTACCAGGAGCAAAGGGGTGGGGACAGCTAGCGGTGGGAGGCGGGAACAAGAAACTGTTTAATTGAGTTGAAGTGTTGATTTTGCAACTGTTGGGGGGAATCTGTTTGTCGTGCTGGATTGGGGAAACGCTGGAATAAACCAGAATTGGACTTGCGTGTTGCCTTATTTTTCCAGTCTACAGTTTCGCAGCACCTTATTTTTTTAACTTTAGCACTTTTCTTTCATCCTCATCCCATCAAAATCCAATTTCTGAAGGCGGCCTTAGTTTCTATCATAATTCCCTTGATGTGGCTTATTACCCAAGCTAATAACGTGTTCCTCTTAATTGTATCTTTCTCATGAAATACAGCATATACTCACTGCTTTCTATTTGTCTACTTACCTGTACATTTGCTTTTTCTTGTCTGTGTAAAACTCAACTTTTCTCACAATTGAATTTCATTTTGTTACATAGGCCCAGTGTTCAAGACTATCAAGATCCATCTGGTTCCTGAGCCTATATTTTGGGTGTTGGCTAGTGCTGCCAGCTTGGTGTCATTTCCAATTCTGATGAGTTCTCTTTATATCCCATTTAAATTGTTTATGAAGATGTTGAAATGTATTGGGCGTAAGACAGAACTGTGGGGAACCCCACTACTTATTTCCCTCCAGATAGGTACAATTCCATTAAGGACTGCATGTTCAGTGTGCTTTCTCAGTTATCAATCCATCTGGCATTGATGTTGTCTAACTCACACTTTTATAATTTATCACAAGTAGTAGGCTGTGGTCTACTTTGTCAAATGCCTCACTGAAATCCAAGTACACTATATTCACAGCATTTCGCTGGTCTGCTAATTTGTCAAAGAATGAAGTAAGATTTGTCTGGCTTATTAAGTGATTACAAGTCAATTACAGGTAGTAAGATTATCTTATGTCATGTGTTCAAACATTCTCCTTTTTGTTGCATTAAAAACAGTAATTGGCAAAACTTAGCAAGGTCTCTAAAGCTGGATCCCAAAGCTACTTTGGAGAGAGGGGTTACATCTGGCACTGAGAAGAAACCTGAAAGGAAGCAGCTTTGGATACTGTGGCCTACATCTGGCTTTCTCTGCTTGCTGCCCCATCAGCTGTGTTGGGAGAGAGATGTTCCAGCCAAGATGGAAAGGCTGAGATGAAAGTGGTTCATACTTGGGGTATATTTACAGAGCCAGGAAGAGAGGATAAAGGGGCTGTTGCTGTTGAAGGTTGGCTTCAGTATGAACCTCTACTACTGAAAGGGAAAGACCAACTCTGGCCCACCTTGCTAAGTAATATATTAAACTACAGCACCATTGATTGACTGAATTAAATTTGCAATGATTATATAAGAATGTACAATTGAATATTGTTGCTCTTATATTCCTTGCACAATTTGCAAGATGTGGACTGGTTTATAAGAAAAAATGTGATCAGGCAGAACATTTAATAATTTGTAATATAATTCAAGTTAAACTATGAGGTAATGCAGAAGAGCAAAATTGCTAAACAAACCATAAGAATAAAGGAGATAGTAAAATGTTCCTTAACAATAATAAAATAATAGTAAAACTGAACCGAAGTTAACTGTGCTTACTGACTAGTTATGGAAAGAATAGTAAAATGTGTCAGAAGTTTATATACCCTGGAATATTTGAATTAATGACAGTCCTTGCTCACGTTGACACAATTTGAGATGGCAATGAAGTATAAGAATCCACACACCTGCCTTTTTAGGTGTAATTAGGTCAGTAATAAATATTCAAGGAGTTTCTTATACCTTGAGAAACCTTGGAGCATTTGATCCAGAGCTGAACTGATTTTGCTGGTTACTGAAACATGTTAGCCATGCTCTATCCATTTATAAGGTTCCATGTAGATTCTTATATGGTTTTGGAGATTTCCATTTGTTCTGAAGGATTTTTCACACACCGTACATTTCTAAATTTTCTTCTCTGTGAGAGGTTGAATCCTAGTGAATCATGATTGATCCTTTGATGTCGGTAGAGGTTCCCACTGACAACAAAACGCTTTCCGCATTCCAGGCATTTATATGGATTTTCCCCAGAATGGATGAGTTGATGCCTATTAAGGTTGTTCTTCCGACTGAAGGTCTTTCCACAGTCCAGGCATTTACAAAGAATTTTCCCCGAGTGGCTTTACAGACTGGTTGGCGTACTTTTTTTATGGTACAAGGGAAGCAGAGTACATGGTTATTTTAAGAGACATTATGTAAGAAATGCTTTGTTAACAATATGGGAGAGAATCAGAGAACAATATTTTTGAAAATTCCAGTTTGGCTTTCAACAATGGAGGCATTAGTACATCCAAATGTTATAAACATGGGAAATATTCTTAGATATATAGTTTGAATGAAAAAGGGGAATTCAAAACAAAACAAGAATTAGGCTAGCAAGGAATCGATATATCATGGTATTCACAGTTGCAAATACAGTCGAGGTATGAAAAGGATGCGAAACTATATGCATTCTATGAGAAATTGACTGAGTTGGATGAGATACTGACAGGTAAAGATGAAAGATTGATTAAAAGGTTGTATGACTATTTATTGAGACACAAACTGGCGGATGAGTAGGTAGAAGAAACTATGATAGTTTGGGCAAAAATTTTTGGACCTGCAATAGAAAGAGAAAAAAGGGAAAAATTATGGGAGATAAACTATATATTGACAATGTCAACTGCATATAAGGATAATTTGTATAAGATGTTTTATAGATGGCACTTAGCAAGGCTAGCAAGGATATTTAAAGATAAATCTGCTAAGTGTTGGAAATGTCACCAGACACCAGGATCATATTACCATATGTGGGGGTCATGTGTAGAAGCAAAAAAATATTGGTCAAAAATACGTACTTGGTTAGAAAAGATGACACTACAATTTATTGAGTTGAAACCTGAGATATTTTTATTGAGGATTTTACCTGAAACTTATAACGAGGATGCTTATTTGATTATTCATGTTTTGACTGCAGCAAAGATTGTATTTGCACAAAATTGGAAGAGTGGAGCGATACCGACTGAAGAGAGAGTAATAATGAAAATTTTAGAGTGCACCGAAATGAATAGATTAGCACTGGCTATTAAAGAGAAAGAAGAAATAGAATATTATAAAATATGGGAAACATTTTATAGGTGGTTAGAAGATTTTTAACTAAGAAAATATTAATGTTAAACATTTAATATGTAATATCTAGTATGTAATATGAATAGGTAACCATTAGATTAAGAATAATGTTTAAAAATAATTAAAATGAAATGAAAATGTGAATTATGATAAGGCATAATATTTGTAACCCGGTTGACACACTGTTTGATGAATGATGTTGTATAAAATAAAATTATAAAGAGTTCCCCTCATACTGAAACTCTTTCCACATTCCAGGCATTTATATGGTTTTTCTCCAGTGTGAATTCTTTGATGATTATTAAAAATTTCCTTCACATTGAAGCTCTTTCCATACTCCAGGCATTTGTAGTGTTTTTTCCTGTGTGAATTCTTTGATGTCGACGGAGGTGTCCACCCAGAGTAAAGCTCTTTCCAGACTCCATGCATTTGTAGGGTTTTTCTCCTGTGTGAATTCTTTGATGATTAACAAGAGTTCACCTCATAACAAAGCTCTTTCCACATTACAGACATTGATATGGTTTTTCTCTAGTGTGAATTCTTTGATGTTCACGGAGGTGTTTACCCAGAGAAAAGCTCTTTCCACACTCCATGCATTTGTAGGGTTTTTCTCCAGTGTGAATTATTTGATGTTGATGGAGGCCTGCACCGAAAGAAAAGCTCTTTCCACACTCCATGCATTTGTAGGGTTTTTCTCCAGTGTGAATTCTTTGATGTTCATGGAGGTAATCACCCAGAGAAAAGCTCTTTCCACACTCCAGGCATTTGTAGGGTTTTTCTCCAGTGTGAATTCTTTGATGTCGACGGAGGTGTCCACCCAGAGAAAAGCTCTTTCCACACTCCATGCATTTGTAGGGTTTTTCTCCTGTGTGAATTCTTTGATGTGCACTGAGGTTTCCTTGCTGAGTAAAGCTCTTTCCACACTCCAGGCATTTGTAGGGTTTTTCTCTGGTGTGAATTCTGGTGTGAATTCTTCGATGTCTACTAAGATTTCCCCTCACAGCGAAGCTCTTTCCACATTCTAGACATTTATAAGGTTTTTCTCCAGTGTGAATTCTTTGATGTCTACTAAGATTTCCCCTCATACTGAAGCTCCTTCCACATTCCTGGCACTGATATGGTTTTTCTCCTGAATGGGTTCTCAGATGGTTTTGAAGCTGCTGATTTGTTTTGAAGGATTTTTCACATTCTGTGCATTCGTGTTTCTTTTCTCCCTGGTTGAGGGTTCTTCTTCTTCGGAGATTCCCGCGTTTTCCGTCTGGGCTGAAGGACTCTCCGCGCTCCGGGAGCGCCTCGGGGGCTCCGCTTGTTCCCGCCTTTTCCTCCTTCTCCCCGATTCTCCCTCCGGGCATCCCCCTTTCACGGGGTCCCCTTCGGCTCCGGCTCATCCCTTCTGCGGGAGGCTCTACTGCAGCCCCGCAGCGGCCATGATTTTCTTCCTGCCGCCGCCTCCCGGGGAAGCCGCGCCTGAGGTGGGCAGGGCTGCTCCGCAAGGCTGCTCCTCTCCTCTCGGGCGGCGCTTTCTTCCTCCGCCGAGCTCGTCCGTCCTCCTGAAGGGGCGAAGGAGGAGTAGAGAGGCGCGTCAGGGCTTCGTCCCTTTTCCCCCGAGAGGAGTCCCAAGCCCGCCCGGGGAAGAAGGCTGAAGCCGCCGCCTCTCACGGAGCTTTCAGGCAGGCTGGAGGACGACAAATCCTTCCGCCCCGCCTTCAGGCCGGGCCTCGGGCTCCCCGTCAGCCTCCCTCCCTCCTTGCCTGCCCGGGAGTCTTAAAGCGGCACCTGCGCCCTACCTGCATCGGGCGTCCTTCAGGGTAGACCCTCCGTCCAGTCCTCGCACTTACGCCTCGCAATCTCCTCCCAGCCATGTTACTAAAATCTGGGCAACCGGCCTGTATTATTTATGCTGGCTGCAATGTCCCCGAGTCACGTGATCTGAGCGCTTCTCAGCCAAACAAAGTCCGTAGGGAAAGCTGGATTTGCTTAACCGCTGAGCGATTCATTTAAAAACTGCAAGGATTTGCTAACAAAGAAATAATGTCTACGGAGGCTCTCAAGTCGTCAAGGTCGTGGTTGTCTCAAAAGTGCTTTTTTTCAAGAGGCATCTGGGCTTTCTGGTTTTTCTTTGAATATAGTTTCGCTTCTCATCCCAGAAGCTTCTTAAGCTCTGACTGGATTTATTTATTTACTTATTGGAATTTGTAAAAAAAAACCTGGAAGAATAAGAGTACAATACAATGACAGGCACCTTAGGCACGCCCCCTCTACAGACCACTTAAGTATGAAGTAAGGTGTATGGAGTAAGTATGTATTACATATATAACTGCTCCATATGTGTATAGAGTATTAAGTATGGATGGTGTATTAAGCATGGATGATAGGGAATTTATAAGTCCTTCCATTCCCCTCCATCCAGTCAGAGCTTGTTGCATGAGAAGGGAAACCTCTTCATAGAAAAAAAAACATAAAGTCCAGTTGCCTCTTTAAAAAGCACCTTTAGGTTAACAAAGAAAGGTTGAGAAATTGGGGTGACTCACTTAACAACTGCATTGCTTAGCAATGGAAATTCTGGCCCCAACTGTGTCATAAGTCAAGGACTACCTGGATGGATAGATAGATAGATAGATGATAGATAGATAGAATGCATGTATTGCACACAGAAACCATGCATTTCTGCTCTATAGGAGGATCTTTTATTATACTATTGGGATCGCCATCTTGACTTTTTTGACTACCCCATATGACCAAACCTGCTGCTTTCTTCTTATTTTGCTTTAGCCTGTGCTTGTGAATGACTGCAGTAATTTTTTTCATTTTATTTCCACCAGTCTGAAGTTTGTCTTTAAATACAGGTAGTTCTCAATTTACAACCACAAAAATTCTGTTGCTAAACAAGACAGTTGCGAGTTTTGCCCCATTTTATGACATTTCCTGCCATTGTTGTTAAGTGAATCACTGCAGTTGTTAATAACACAGTTGTTAAGTGAATCTGGCTTTCCCTCTGACTTTGCTTGTCACAAAAGGGGATCACATGACCCTAGGACATTGCAACCATCATAAATATGAATCAGTTGCCAAGCGTCTGAATTTTGATCACATGACCACGGGGATGCTGCAATGATGATAACTGAAAAACAGACACAAGTCCCTTTTTCAGTGCCCTTGTAACTTCAAATGGTCATTAAATGAATTCTTGTGCCTCAAGGACTATCCGTATCATACTTGCTCTGTAGCTGAAGGGTGGCCATCAAAGCTTCAAATTCAGGATTTTAAGTGTCAAACTGTCCTTCCTTTCCCTCCTTTTCTCTCATTCTTTTTGTTGCAAAGAATAGTTATGCCATTTATTCCTCATTTAGTTCTTTATTGCCACTACCTATAAAGATTTTGCCCCTAGATTCTTCTGATACACCCCTTGTTGGAGTCAAAACATCTTTAAAGGGCATACCTTAAAAAAAAAGGAACATACATTTTAATAAGCTGTAAGTCCTACTGGCAGTATACGAATTACTTACAAAAGTCCAATTGCCTTTTGGAAAAAGCACCTTTGGGACAACCATGACCTGGACAATTGAGAATCTCCATTGACATTCCCCAGAATAGAGTTCTTGATGGCCACGAAAAGTGAATGGAAGAACTCTAAGAGACGATGTGAAAATGAGTGCTAATTTAGTGTATAGCCCGAGAGGTGTGTGAGTTGATTGGGTAATAAACAAACATCCAGATGAGACCGATCTGGTGGGAAGCCTAAACTTATATGCTCAGCCCGCAGCAAACAAATTACACCTGAATGTCAACTCTCACTTTGGAAAGCAAGGAGTTCCCGTGGCCTACAAACACATTCAGGTATCCAAGGACCCAGGAAGCATCTCACTTCTGCTGGCTCTGGGAGAGAGAAGATGGGAAGGCAACCTTGACTCATTGATCAATGAAAGAAGAAGCTATGAAGGTGACTAGGCTTCCCTTCTTCACTCCAAGACGCTTGTTGGAAGAACATAGCTAAATCTCCTTGGAGAAACTTCCAAAGAAAGGGATGGACAATTTCATCCGAAAACACTTGCATTTCTTTCATGTTTTGGAACAAGTGCGTGCCCAACAGAGCCTCCAGGAACGATTCTTTCGAGTCCTGGGAACAGATCCCAGGATCCTTACATCCCATGCTGGATCCTGACCCTGCTGAAGACAAAGCTTCCCTCCGTGGGGTGCTGTACACTACACTGCCAGGATGCCAAGGAGCTGAGTGTCATGTCCTCAAAGAAGAGAGGTTGTGGGCTATTTTCGAGCCAGTTCACTAAATGAACTACCTGTAACTATATCTCAGAGTCCTTGGTGCTCTCTGAGTTTGATTGCTTCCTTGCAGGCGTTTCATGACCCAACTAGGTGACATCATCAGTGCTAGAAAGGGGTGGGGTTTACTCCCTGTAGATATACTTGCCTTGTCAGTGTTGGTGGAAATACTGTTTTTTGTCTTGGTGATTCCTTGGTTAGGCTGTTGTTTACTATTTGATTATTTGTGCTGGTAATTTTTTGATTGGGGTATCATTTATTGCTTGATTGTTAGTGTATCTTGGTGTTAATCTCTGCTTATCTGGCTGTTGATTGCTGGTGAGGAGGTGTTTTGGTCTTTTTGTTTCCTTTTTCAGCTTCCATCATGTCTTCAGACTGCCAGTTGGTGTTCATGGATGGACTCTGCTAGTCTCCCGCCTGTCTCTCCTACATAGAGGCTGTTACAGACTCTTCTAGCATTGATGATGTTGCTTAGTTGGGTAATGAAATGTCTATAAAAAACAACAAAGCTATAGATATTCTCCTTTATTGGATTTCTGAGTGCAATTCAATTCCTGGTTTGTAACACAACCCTGAGTTACAAATATTCTATTTTAAACTATTTTTAGAAGGTGGTGATGAACATTGATTGCAGGAGAATAATAATTTAGGATTTTAGGTCTGATTTCCATCAAACCAGCAGCTATTCTGAACGATCTTGGTCATTTATGTTCATCCTTAGGAGATGGAGTCCATTCATAATCATCTCTGGTTTGTGACTCTTAATAAAAATTTATTGATAATCAACTCTTCCTTTCTCCTTCATCTTCCACCCACTTCACCCCCATTGCCTTAGGGAAAACACTCCTGGAGTATAACCCTAAGGAAGATCTGTGGGGCTCTCTGTGTCTGGTTGTGTATGAACCACAGATACACCGATTCATAAAGTTGTTGTTGAAAAGTGGAAAAGGGAATGATAAAAGAAGAAGTGAGAATTCACCTAGAGTGACCTTCAACACAGGTAGCATGATATAATCCTTGTATAAAAATGCGAGTTGATACATGTGTGTTAAGAAACATCATTCTTTGGGACACATGAAGGAGAATCACCTGATGAATTTAAATTCAGCTAACTCCCAGAGAATGGTATTTTTGAGGCATCTCTTTTCAAGGATTGCACAGAACACAGAATGATAGGATTGGAAGGGACTTTGGAGGTCTTCTGGTCCAACCCCCTTCTCAAGCAGGAGACCCTACAGCAGTCTGAACAAACAGCTGTCCAGTCTGTTCTTCAAAACCTCCAGGGATAGAGCACCCACAACTTCTGGAGGCAAGCTGTCCCAGATTGATTGTTTTCACTGTCAGGAAACTTCTCCTGAGTTCTAAGTTGGATCTCTCTTTAATGATCTTCCATCTGTTAATTCTTGTCCTGCCCTCCAGAGCCTTTATCATTTTTGTTGCTCTTCTCTGCACATTTTCTAGAGTCTCAACATCTTTTTTTGTACTAGGGTGACCAGAAATGGATGTAGTATTCCAAGCGTGGACTCACTAGTATCCTAAATAAGAGACTGTCTTGGAGAACATAAATATTCCTCTGTTGATGTTCGGATGTAGTCCTTTCAGATATCAAATTTGTGGCCGTTCCTTATGCGTTTTGTCCAGCAAAAAAAGTAACGGGGTGTTGCTGACCTGAGATCACCTTTTTGAGAAGAGAAGTGAACATATGCTTTTATATAAAACCCATTTAGCTGGTTCCCCTGTATCTTCTACATGCAGGGAGAATGAAGAAAGCTAAGATGACAGATATGGGCATTTATGAGTTTTTCAAAAGTTGTCAAATTCTACTTCTTGCCCTAGATTGCAACACAAGGGGTCAATTATGGGCTCTTTCGCAGCAGTTCCATAGCAAAAGATCACCCAACTTCAGCTATCCAGAAGAAAATCCATCCAAGGCCATCTTAGAAAAACCAAGGTATCTTTCTCAGCTTCTTCTTACACTTATGTACTGTGGCTAAGATTTAATGGACTCTTTTTAAAAGCTCATCCTTTGTTTATTTTTTGCATAATCAATGCATTTTTCGGTTTATTCATAGAAAGGTTAAGGCCATTTCAGCTACATTTTGTGTGGACTTCAACTCCCAGAATTCCCCAGTCAGATGAAGAAGCCAGTTGAGAAACATTGGACTAAGGCTACCAGATGTGGTTTGAGAAACTCCATATGATTCCATATGCGTTTTGTCCAACAAAAAATGTCAACGGTGTTGCTGACCTGAGATTACCTTTTTGGGAAGAGAAATGAACATATCTATATCCATAAAAGAGAAGTGTGGGTGTGTAAGTATGTGTGTATGTGCTCTATAAGCTCCTACACGGAGGGACCAATCTCAGCGAAACTTGGCACATACACAGTTGAGCCTTGTAAGATCAGCACTGCGGGGGTCTCGAAGCCCTTTGGGGGGTCTGTGGCCCCCAAAATTGCTCCCAAAGTGAAGGCACACACCCAAACAACTGAAAACATCCACTGCTCATGTGCGTAGCCCTTTGACCTTGCACGTAGCCCTTTGACCTTGACCCACTTTTCCTTCAGCGCCATTGCCTCCGCTGCCAACAGTTTTGCTGGCTGAGGAATTCTGGGAGTTGAAGTCCTCAAGGCTTAAAGTTCACCACTGGACAGAAAGTAAGCGGCAGCAGATAAGGTAGGACATTAACACACCCAGCAAAGACACAGAAGCACGCATCACACACACACAACATCAACAACCAACAGGACATGCCGGCACAAGTATACTTCCCTTAAACAAACAAAAAAAAACCGAGCAAGGCCGGGTAATAAGCTAGTTTTATCATAAAAAGCATTGCGTTCTGCATTAGCCTTCCAGAATCCGTTGCCCTCCAGAGGTGCTGGACACCAACTTCCAGAATTTATAGTTGAGTGGAAATCATGAGAGGTAAAATCAAACCTATCTAGAAGGCAAATCAATGGAGAAGATTTACGTAGAGATGTGTGGAGTCTTTGCTGCGCTCTGAGCTTGGATTTTTGCTTGCAAAGATTTCATTGACTTGGTAACATTATCAGTTCAAGAGAATGTGGGGTTTGCTCCCTGTTTATATACACTAGCTTGCCCTGCCATTGTTGGTGTGGTTTTCTCCTCAGTAGTTCCTTGATTAGGATATCGTTTTCTGCTTGATTTCTTTTTACCTGGTGTTATTCCCTGCTTATCTGGGTGTTGGCTGCTGGAGGGGATGTGTTCTGGTATTGTTCCCTTCTTAATTGTTGCATCTCCTGTTGAATGGTATGTAAATGTGGTTTATCTCTATGGGGCTATTAGTGGCTGATCTGTCTAAATGCCAAGCTTCCAGAATCCCCTAGCATTTTTGGTTTTGTCTTGGTGTAAGATGCTCAGTTGAAACTGACATTGAGTCTGTCCACGTATTGTGAAATTAAGAAGTTGTCAGTGTGTTTTCTCAGTGCTAGTTAGTATTCATATGTGCATTCTGCTAATCTTTTCCTTTGTCTGTTCTACATGGAGGCTATTACAATCCTTATACTGTGTGTTGTGGATGACATATGTTGTAGAGATCATAATGGATTTGCCATACAGGTTTTGTTTGGTTTGTGAGAAATCAGGCCATCTGCGTTATTTTACAATATTGTCATATTGTATATTATATTGTCTATAATGATACTGTTGTGGTTCCGCAGCGCGTGGCAGATTTGGCAGCTGATTCCGACTCCGAAGAAGAGACAGAGACTGTGTCGGA
>JANHJO010364235.1:0-12703 GCA_032468235.1 Pseudoxyrhopus heterurus
TGAAGATAGTACATATAGCCAAAACTGGTATTGCTAGTTTGGGGGGGGTAGGGGGGGGTCCTAGGAGAGTATTTTTTCAGAGAGTAGTTTAATTATAAAATGCTGGTTTTGGGGACCAGAGATGGTGAATCCTTCTTTGATGCTCTGGGGGTGGCCCGTCTTTGGTTTACAAGAACAATGCTTTATGTGGTTAAGCTACCGGAGCAGGTAATTGTGATTTTATTTTCAAGTCAGCCAAGTATTGGATTTGTGATGAAGAATAGGAAGTAGAGGGTGGAAGTTATTTGGCCGATGGTGGTGAATGGGGGTTCTACTGGTTTAGTGGCGGCTCATGTAATAGTGATAAAGGTGGCGATTAATGTTCAGAATGTTAGTTGTGCCAAGGGGCGGAAGGTTATGGATCGGGTGTGAGATGTGTGGGTGAATGGTGCTGTGATTAGAATGGCTACGGATATTAGTAGGGCGAGTGTTCCGCCTAGTTTGTTTGGGATTGATCGTAGGATGCCGTAGGCAAATAGGAAGTACCATTCTGGTTTAATGTGTTGTGGTGTTACTAGTGGGTTGGCTTTTGAGAAATTTTCGGGATCGTTGAAAATGTTAGGGATGAATGAAATAGTAATGAATAGCAGGGTAATTAGGGTGGTTAGTATTAGTGTGTCTTTGTAAGAGTGGTATGGGTGGAAGGGGATTTTGTCAGTATCTGAGTTTGTGCCTAGGGGGTTGCTGGAACCCTCATTGTGGAGGAGTATAATATGAATTGATGAAAGGGAGATGATAGTGAATGGTAGGATGAAGTGTAGGGCAAAAAAGCGGGTGAGGGTCGGGTCATTAATTGAGAATCCGCCTCATAGTCAGGTTGTTAGTGAAGTACCTAGGTAGGGTACTGCGGTTAGTAGGTTGGTGATAACTGTTGCTGCTCAGAATGATATTTGTCCTCATGGCAGTACATATCCGAAGAAAGCTGTTGCTATAAGGAGGATTAGTAGGGTGGTTCCTGACAGTCAGACTTCTTTGTTGAGGTAGGAACCGTAGTAAAGGCCACGTGCGATGTGGATGTAAATGCAGATAAAGAATATAGATGCGCCGATTGCGTGTAAGTTTTGTATGATTCAGCCATAGGGTACATCTCGGGTAATGTGGATGATTGAAGAAAAGGCTAGATTTACATTAGCTGTATAGTGGATTGCTAAGAAAAATCCGGTTATGGTTTGTAGTGCTAGGCAGGTGAGTAATATGGAGCCGAAATTTCACCAGGTTGAGATATTCGATCCCACGGGGAGAAGGTTAAATGTTAGAAGTATGTGTTGGTTGAGCATGTTCTTATAGTTGATAAACAACGGTGGTTTTTCAGGCCGCAGGACTCTGATGAGTAAGAACCATGTTTATGGCTAATTATTTATTTAGTTTAGTTTTAGTGTTAATGGTTTTTGGTGTTGTGGGTTTAGGTCTTACGACTGTCCCGTATCAGGGGGTGGTTGCTTTGATAGGGGTTTCTTTTTTTTGTTGTGTGTTTATGGTGGTGCTTGGTCGTACGTTTGCTGCTCTAGTTATGTATATTGTGTATCTTGGTGGGTTGATTGTAGTTTTTGGTTATTGTGTTAGTGTTGAGAAGGATAAAGATGATAATTTTAAGGTTGGTGGTTCTAAGTATTTTGTAGTATTTTTAGTTGTGGGGCTTGTTGTTTATATGTGGTGGATGTTTGTTGGTGGTCTTAGTGGGTTGTTGGTTTATAGTTCTTGGGAGGACTTAGTATGTTTAGAGGTGAATGGGAATGGAGTTTTTTATTTAGGTGGGGGTGCTGGTTTAATGGTTTGTTCTTGAGGGTTGTTGGTGGTGTTGTTTTCTGTTTTGGTAGTTTTGGGTTGGTCTCGGTTGGGGGGTTTACGGCCGTTTAGATTTGTAGGAGGGTGAGAGATAGGAAGATTGTGATAATAAAGGTGGTTATGTAGTTCTTAATTATGTTTTTTTGTTGTGTTGAAAGATGGATTATAGGTGTGAGTATATTTGACAGCCCCTTAGGTCCTAGATTTTCTAGGGTTCAAAGGTCGATTAGTTCTGTAGAGGTTTGCTGTCCTGTTAGAAGTGTATTTATGGGTAGAGTTCGGTGGGGGATATTAAAAAAGGCCAGTTGGTTAAAAAAGGTGTCTAATGTTTTTTGTTTTTTTGGTGGGAGGTGGTGGGTTATATAGTAGGAATCTTTTGATAGTGTAATGCCTGTGAGTGTAGCGATTAGGGCTGTTAGTTTGATTGTTTTTGGTATTGTTGTTATTGTTGTGTTTTGTAATGTTGATAATTTTGTTATAGTTCCTGCGAGGATGGATATGATGGTTAATCGGGCCAGTGGAAGGATGATGTTTTTTGTTTCTGCATGGGTGTTGTGTTTGGTTCGTGGGTATCCTGTAAGTGTTTGTAAGATAATTTGTGTGCTGTAGGAGGCAGAGAGGATAGTGGCTACTAATGTAATTGTAAGGGCTCATGAGTTGACGAGAGAGTTTGTTATGGTTTCAATAATAGTGTCTTTTGAGTAAAAGCCCGATAGGAATGGTATTCCTATTAGTGACAGGCAGGCGATAGTTATGAAAGAGGCTGTTATTGGTATAGTTTTTAGTAGGCCCCCTATCATTCGAATATCTTGCTCATTGTTTAGGTTGTGAATGAATGAGCCTGAACAAAGGAATAATAGGGCCTTGAAAAAGGAGTGGGTGATTATATGTAGGAAGGCTAATGCAGGTTGATTTAGTCCTACTATTGTTATTATTAAGCCCAGTTGGCTTGTGGTAGATAATGCGATGATTTTTTTAATGTCTAGGTGTGTGGTTGCTGAAGCAGCAGCGAATATTGTTGTTGTTGCTCCCAGTAGGAGGCACAGGGGTGTGATGTTTTGTAGAGTTGGGTTGAGGCGGATTAATAGGAAGACTCCTGCTACGACTATTGTGCTGGAATGAAGTAGGGCTGATACTGGTGTTGGGCCTTCTATGGCTGAGGGTAGCCAGGGGTGAAGGCTGAATTGTGCGGATTTGCCTGTAGCTGCGGCTAGTAGGCCGCCCATTAGGGCGGTGTTTGTTTTATGGACGGAGAGTAGTTCTTGAATGTTTATAGATGTTGTTGTTATTAGTCAGGCGGTTGCTAGGATAAGGCCGATATCTCCAACCCGGTTGTAAATAATGGCTTGTAGGGCTGCTGTGTTGGCGTCTGATCGGCCACCCCATCAGCCGATTAGTAAGAAGGATATGATGCCTACGGCTTCTCAGCCGATGAATAGTTGATAGACATTGTTTGCTGTGATGATTGTTAGTATTGCTAATAGAAATAGGAGGAGATATTTAGCGAATTTGTTAATTTTAGGGTCGTTGTTCATGTATCAAGTTGAGAACTCTATGATTGATCATGTGATGAGCAGGGAGATTGGGGTGAACATTAGTGAGAGTGTGTCTAGTGTAATGGAGATATTGATGTTTTCTGTTGTTATTTGAATTAGGGGTGTTGAGGATAGTGTGAGTTCATCATTGTTGTTAAGTATGGTGTTGAGGGGGATTAGACTGGTTAGACATATTAGCATTAGTTTGTTTTTAGTATTGTTAATGAAATGTGTTGATGGATATTGAATGATAGAGAGTGTTAGTGATAAGAAGATAGTTAAAGTAATTGTTGGAATGATAAGGTTCATATTCTACCACTTGGATTTGCACCAAGGGTTGTGGTGCCTAAGACCAGTGGAATACTACTATCCTTTGGTAGAGGGGGCTGGGTGATTAGTGCCAGATTAAAGAGTTAGCAGGTCTTTTAACCCCCCCGCCCCCTTATTTTTCCCCACTAACTTTATGTGTGAGGATTATGTTTCCTATTGTCAGGGTCACAGCTTGATATTTTTTTTAAATTACGCACACTCTGAGGACTAGTTCAGGCTTTAATGAGATAAGTATAAGTGGGATTGTGTGTAAGGCTATAAGAAGGTGTTCTCGTGAGTGTGTGGGTTGAGTATGGGTGTTTATTGAATGGGTGTTTATTTGTGTTGATAGGAACGTGTGTAATGAGTATAAGGCTGTGGTTAATATTAACAGGCCAAATATGATGATTGATGTTGGACATCAGTTGAACAGAGAGGAGGCAATTAAGAGTTCGCCTGTGAAGTTTATGCTTGGTGGGGTAGCAATATTTATTAGATTAGCTAATAGTCATCATATTGTGGCTATTGGTAGGATGTTGTGGAATCCCCGTGTGAGGATTAGAATGCGAGTTTGAGTGCGTTCATAGGTAGTATTTGCCAGGCAGAAAAGTGCGGATGAGGTAAAGCCGTGGGCGATTATTAAGGCCATGGCCCCGGATAGGCTTCATTGTGTTTGGATGGAGATTGCAGCGATTACTAGGCCTATATGGCTGACTGAGGAATACGCAATTAAGGATTTTAGGTCTGTTTGTTGTAAGCAGGTCAGACTGGCCAGGGTGGCCCCTCAGAGGGCTAAAGTGATAAAGGGTAGGAACATGTCTGTTTTTATAGTTGGTAGGATTTGGCATATACGAATAACGCCATATCCCCCAAGTTTGAGCAGGATTGCGGCTAGGATTATTGACCCGGCAATAGGGGCTTCGACATGGGCTTTTGGTAGTCATAGGTGGAGGCCGTAGATAGGTATTTTTGCCAGGAAGGCGGTTAGGCAGGCTAGTCATAATATTAGCTCTGTTCATTGGTTGTTTATTTGTGTGATTTGTAGAAATAGGGTGGGGGTGTTTGATATATTATTGAGAAACAAGATTGCTATTAGTAGTGGTATAGATGTTGTTAGTGTGTAGAGTATGAAGTATGTGCCTGCTGTTAGTCGTTCGGCCTGTTGTCCTCATCGTGTGATGATGATTAGGGTGGGGATTAGGGTGGCTTCAAATATAATATACATTAGGGTTAAAGTATAGGCTGTGAATGTTAGCGAGATTATTAGTTGGAGGAGGGTCAGTATTGCTAGAAATACCCGTTGTCGTTGGATGGGTTCTTTGGTTATTGTGTGTTGGCTTGCTAGTATAGTTAGTGGTAGAAGTCAGTAGGACAGTGTGAGTAGTGGTGCTGAGATGAAATCTAGGGAGAGATATATATTGGATTTTGGTGTTAGAAAGTTTAGGCTTAGTAGTGCAAGTATAAATGCGTAGGAGGTGGTTGTTTGGTAGAGTATTTTGGGTTTTAGTAATAAAGTAGTTGGGATTAATATTGTAGTTATATAGATTAATTTTAGCATTATAAGAGGTTGAGATTTTTTAGGAAGTCGCTTCCTCGTGTTCGTGTAATTGCAACTACGAGGCTTAGGCCTACAGCTGCTCCACACACAGAGATAGTAAGTAGTATTGTGGATATTGGGATTTGTGATAGTGCGAGTGTTGAAGAGGTAAAAATTACCAGCATTGTAAATAGGATTAACATTATTGCTTCTACGCATATTAGGGCTAATATAAGATGTTTGTTTTGAGTGGATAGCGCTGTAATGGTAATTATAAAGGTTGTGTATAGGATGATTTTAGTTAGTTCCATTGCAGGGGCTTAAAAATGTAAGTTCTTCTGGGTCGAAATCAGATGTCTGGTTAGACTACCCCAGCACTCTGTTCATTCTAATCCTCCTTGTAGTCATTCGTAGAGAAGGCCCAAGGTAAGGATTGTTAATAGTGTAATGGCTAAAGTTGTGGTGGTATTTGGCGGGTTAGTGTTTATGCTCCACGGGATTGGTAGTAGAAGAATAATTTCTAGGTCGAACAAGATGAATAGAATGGCGACTAGGAAGAACTGAATAGAGATTGGGGTGCGGGCGGTCCCCAAAGGATCAAAACCGCACTCATACGGTGACAGCTTGTTTATGTCTGGTTTTGTAAGTGCAAGTGTGTTGATTTTGTATAAGAGTGTTGCTGTTAGTATGGATAGGGTGATTAAGGCAATCAGGTTAATTATTTCTTCCCGTGGGGGCCTTAATGCTTGGAAGGCACTAGTACTGTTATACTAAAGAAATAAGAGCCTCATCAATACACTGAGATATATAGGAACAGTCATACGATGTCAACGAAGTGTCAGTATCAGATTGCCGCTTCGTAGCCGAAGTGGTGTGTTGTTGTGAAATGGGATTGTGTTAGGCGAAGCATGCAGACTAGTAGGAATGAAGTTCCAATTATGACATGGAGTCCGTGAAAGCCTGTGGCTACGAAGAATAGTGAGCCGTATACGCTATCTGAGATAGTGAACGGTGTTTCTTGGTACTCGGAGAGTTGGAGGGCTGTGAAGTAAACTCCAAGGGCGATAGTAATTATTAGCGCAGTTGTGGTTTCTTTCTTATCTCCTTTTATTATTATGTGGTGTGATCATGTGATGGTTGCTCCGGATGATAGAAGTACTGCTGTATTAAGCAGGGGAACTTCTATGGGGTTGAGTGGGCTGATTCCGGTTGGTGGTCACTCTGCGCCTAATTCTGGGGTTGGGACTAGGCTGACGTGGTAAAGAGTTCAGAAGAATCCGAGGAAGAAGAATACCTCTGAAATGATAAAAAGGATTATCCCGTAGCGCATGTTTTTTTGTACGCCTTTGGTATGATGTCCTTGATAGGTGCTTTCTCGGATTACGTCTCGTCATCACTGAATTATGGTGAGTATTAAGACTAATAATCCAAGTTTTAATACGATGGTGGAGGTGGTGTGGAATCAAATGGCTAGTCCTGAGGCTAGAAGTAATGAGCCCATGGCTCCTAATAGGGGCCATGGGCTGGGGTCAACTAAGTGGTATTGGTGGAGTTGGTGTGTCATTATGTGTTTTCTTGTAGATATAGAATAACTAGTAGTACGAATACGTATGTCTGAATGCAGGCAACTGCTAATTCCAGGATGGTAAGTAAAAACAGGAGAACTGATGTCAGCACACTAAGGGTGATGTGGGTGTTAATAAAGTTAAGTACGGCTGAGCTGACTATGGTTATAAGGAGGTGGCCGGCTGTAATGTTGGCAGTGAGTCGAATGCCTAGTGCAAGTGGTCGTATTAGTAGGCTAATGGTTTCAATTATGATTATAAAGGGGATTAGTGGGGGCGGTGATCCTTCTGGAAGTATGTGGGCTAATGTTAGTGATGGTTTTTTAACTATGCCGGTGATGATAGTGGCTGCTCACAGGGGAATTGCCAGGGCTATATTTATTGATAATTGAGAGGTTGTTGTGAATGTATATGGCAGGAGGCCAAGTAGATTGGATAGTAGGATTGTAAGTATTAGGCTGGTTATAATACGGCATCATTTTTGTCCTCCCAAGGTTAATTGATTGGTTATATTAATCATAATGATTTTTAGTAGTCAAATTAAGGTGGTTGTCATGCGGTTTCCCAGAAGTTTAGGTTTGTGGTAGATCAGGAGGGTTGGGATTAGTATTGATAGCAGGGTGGTTGGAGTTGAGAAGAATTCTGGGCTTGCAAACTGTTCAAATATGTTTAGGTTCATGGCAGGATTGGTGTTGGGTTCTGGGTTTTAAGGTGTGGTGGGTTTTTGGGTGTTTTGATGAGTAGTAGGGTTTTTGTTTTTTTTATGATTAGACACAGTATGAGTCAGGTTCAAAGATAGACTGTGAAAATATAGATGGTGTCGAGTTGGGGCATGCCACCGAGGAAACAGTGTTTCTTCTCCAACTTAAAAGGCTGTTGCTATATAAGCTTCTCAGTGATTGTTCTGAGGTTAGTCAAAGTTCAAAGTGCTTTAATGGGAGGGCTTCTATTGCGATTGGTATAAAGCTGTGATTTGCTCCGCAAATTTCTGAACACTGTCCAAAGAAGACTCCGGTTCGAGATGTGGTTAGTGGAATCTGGTTAAGTCGTCCTGGAACTGCGTCTACTTTTACTCCAAGCGAGGGGATTGTTCAAGAGTGAAGTACGTCTTCTGCGGTGACTACAATTCGGGATTGTAGTCCTGCTGGTATTACCATGCGGTGGTCTACTTCTAGTAGTCGAGGTGAGCCGTTCTGAAGATCTTTGGTTTGGACTATATAAGAGTCAAATGAAATTCGTACTTCGTCTGAGTATTCGTAGTTTCAATATCACTGATGGCCTGTTGCTTTAATAGTTAGGTAGGGGTCAAAGACTTCTTCTATTAGGTATAGGGATCGTACTGACGGTAGGGCTGTTAAAATTAAGATTATAATGGGGGCAGCTGTTCAAGCAGCTTCTAGCTGCTCTACTTCTTCTGTTGGGTCGTTATGGGTTAGGGTTGTGGTAGTTGCGGTGAGAGCGAATGTGAGAACGACTAAGGATATTAAGCATGTGAGTAGAAGTACATGGTCGTGCAGGAATACTACTTCTTCTATGGCTGGGCCGGCTGCTTCTTGTAGTGAAAGTTGGGCTGCGTAAGGCATGTGAGGACCACAGGGATTGTGATTTGGCTATGACAGGGCCATGTAATAATGTTTACTAGGTTCTCGGGAAGAAAGCATAAGTATGCAGTTAACTTGAAATTAACAGATGGCAGCCTAAGACTGTCTTTTCTCGGGCCACGGTCATTCTATATTGGAGATGAATTCTCGGATTGGGGCATAAGAGTTGTTTAGTATGTAGGTCGGTTCAGTGTGCGTGTGGTGTGGAGGTGGTGTTCCGTAGAATCACTCTACGTGAGTTTTTTTCCCCAACGGGGGTTGTAGTTCACGTTTGCATGTAAATGCCTCTCATACGATGAATAGGGACATAAGTACTGCGACGAGTGAAACAGTAGAGCCGATTGATGAGATAGTGTTTCAAAGGGTGAAAGCATCTGGGAAGTCTGAATACCGTCGAGGTATGCCAGATAGGCCTAAGAAATGTTGTGGGAAGAATGTTATGTTTACCCCAATGAACATTACTCAGAATTGTGTTTTTGTTAAGGTCTGGTTAAGAGTGTATCCTGTGAATAGTGGGAATCAGTGAGTTAGTCCGCCCATAATAGCGAATACAGCCCCTATTGAGAGGACATAGTGGAAGTGTGCTACCACGTAGTAAGTGTCATGCAGTACAATATCTAGTGATGAGTTGGCTAAGATAATTCCTGTTATGCCGCCGACTGTAAATAGAAAAATAAACCCCATGGCTCAGTAAATTGGAGTTTCTCATTTAATTTGGCCGCCGGTTAGGGTGGCTAGTCAACCGAATACTTTAATTCCTGTTGGGATAGCAATAATTATAGTTGCTGCTGTGAAGTAGGCACGGCTGTCGATGTCTAGACCTACAGTGAATATGTGATGGGCTCAAACCACAAAGCCTAGGATTGCGATAGATATTATTGCCCAGATTATGCTTGTGTAGCCAAAGGTGTTTTTTTTCCCAGTATAGAATGTGATAATACTTGATACAATTCCAAAGCCCGGGAGAATTAGAATGTATACTTCTGGGTGGCCGAAAAATCAGAATAGGTGTTGGAATAGGACAGGGTCCCCCCCTCCAGAGGGGTCGAAGAAAGATGTATTTAGATTTCGGTCTGTTAATAGTATGGTAATTGCGGCTGCTAAGACTGGCAGGGCTAGTAGTAGTATGATGGCTGTGATTAGGACGGATCATACGAATAGTGGGATATTAAATATTGGTATGGATTTTGGTTTCATGTTGATGCATGTAGTAATGAAGTTGATTGCCCCCAGGATGGAGGAGGCCCCCGCCAAGTGAAGGGAGAAAATTGCTAGATCAACTGATGGTCCTGAGTGAACTAGGTTTCCTGATAGGGGGGGGTATACTGTTCAGCCGGTGCCGGCACCGGCTTCTACATAGGAGGAGGATAGAAGCAGAATGAGGGCTGGGGGGAGTAGTCAGAAACTCATATTATTTATTCGGGGGAAGGCTATGTCTGGGGCTCCAATTATTAATGGGATCAGTCAGTTACCAAAACCGCCGATCATGATTGGTATAACTATAAAGAAGATTATTACAAATGCATGGGCGGTTACTAGAACATTAAAGATCTGGTCGCTACCGAATAGTGAGCCGGGTTGGGTTAACTCTATTCGTATTAGTATGCTCAGACATGCTCCGATTAGGCCCGATCAGGCCCCAAATAACAGGTATAGTGTTCCGATATCTTTATGATTAGTCGAGAATAGTCAACGAGTAATAAACACAGGTAGTATGGCTGAAATTAAGCGGTAGACTGTAAATCTACACATGGAGTATCCTGCTGCCAGGCCCCGAGGTGTAATTTAACATGTCAGACTGCAAATCTGGAGTTGGCAGCTGCCCGGGGCTTCTCCGTTTTTTTCCAGCACTAATAAAAACGGAGAAGCTAGATTAAAGTCCGCCGGTTTGGACAGCTAGCTGTTAATTAGTTATTGTGGGATCAAGGCCCGCTAATCTAGGGAGTTTTAGTTTAGTTAAAATATCTGTGTTGCAAGCAGAAGATGTGTTTGAGTCGCAAACTCTAGGCAGAAACTAAAGTAGCCTTTTTTGGGGGCTTTGAAGGCCTCTAGTTTATATAACTTAAGTTTCTATATATTAGGTGTTAGGGGGAGTAGGAGGGCGGTTATTACTGCAAGTGTTGAGATTATTATGGGGTATTTTTTGTGTTGGGTTCGTCATTTAATTAATATAGTGGTTGTGTGGGGGGGTAGAGTTATTGATGATATGTATATTAGTCGTATATATATGTAAAGGCTGAGTATAGAGGTTATAGCTATTAAGGTAGCTTCAATGGTTATATTTGTTAGGATCATTTTGTTAAGAATCAATCATTTTGGTATAAAGCCTGTTAGTGGAGGTAGGCCTCCAAGGGAGAGGGTGGTTAGTGTTATGATCGCTATTAGATGGGGAGAGGTTGTTCATATGGTTCCTAAGTCTTTAATTGTCGTTGTTGATGTAAGGTTGATGGAAAGGAAGATGGGGGTGGTGCTTATAGTGTAAATTAAAAAGGTTAGGATTGAGATGTTTGGTGTAGTGGTTAGAATAGCAAGGATTCATCCTGTGTGAGCAATAGATGAGAAGGCTATTAGTTTCCGTAGTTGGACTTGGTTTAGTCCCCCTAATCCGCCGATGATGATGGACAGGGTTGCTGATGTTAGTAGGAGTGGTTGGTTGGTTTTGTTGTGAATGGTTAGTAGGATTGTAAGGGGTGCGATTTTTTGTCATGTTAGAATGGTTAGGGTCGTTATGGTGGTTGTGCCTTGTGATACTTCGGGCAGTCAGAAGTGTAGGGGTGCGGCTGCTATTTTTATTATTAGGGCTAGGGTGATGATTGTAGTTGTTGTTGGTTCTGTTGTTAGGTGTGTCTCTCAGTTTGAGGTGTTTAGGGCGTTTATTGTTGTGGCGAATAGCATTGCTGTTGAGGCGATGGTTTGTGTTAGGAAGTACTTAGTTGCTGCTTCTGTTGCTCGAGGGTGGTTGGGTTTTGAGATGATTGGGGTTATAGATAGGGTGTTGATTTCTAGGCACATTCAGACCATGAGTCAGTGTGTGGTGGCAGTGATTATTAGGGTGCTCATGGCAATGCTTGATACGATTACTAGTCAGGATAGTGGGTTTATTAGTAGAGGCCGTGTGGCATTTTCGGGGTATGGGCCCGATAGCTTATTTAGCTTACTTTACTGTAGATGGTAGTATAGTGGGAGTATGAGAAGTTTTGGGCTTCTCGGTTCAAGTTCGAGTCTTGACTGTCTAGTATTAAGGAGATGATTTGAACATCTGTGTTGAGGTTTTAAGCCTATCGCATATCCGGGCTTTGCTACCTTAATGTGAGATATTTAATATGAAATATCAGCTCATGTTAGTAAATGAAGGGAGAAATAACTACACTGTGTAAGGGGGGGGTTGGCATTTGAATTTTCATTCTGGAAGGGGAAGTCAAAAATTGGATGCTTAAGTTTGTATCCGTGATTTTGATAATAAGTTGTTTTATTATGACGTGAATTTTGTAAAAATAAAATGGAAAATTGAAAGTATAAGATTTTGGGATTGGTGGTGTTCATTATAGCTTTATCGTACCGTTGTGGTTTTAATTTTTAAAAATCAGGTGTAAAAAAAGCGCCCACAGCGGTGAATTTACAATAAAAAAATAATGGAAATTTTGAATGTAGGTAAAAATATGTCTAACAAGCATTAAGGAAATGTATCCCTATAGGGAATATGCCAGACCAAGAACAGGGCTCCACCCGGACTAAATAGCATACCCCGGTGAGGGGAACGGTAACGAGCATATATGGGTGTCAGGTGAAAGGAGAGAGAAAAAAGACTACCAGGGGTGGAACATGCATACGTGATAAGAACATGAGACCACATGTACCAATATAACGGGTGCGACCAAAGGCCTCTTAAAAAGCAAGTAGGGAGGGATGGTTCCGGACCGTCGAGATGACCTTGAGAGTGTAACCAGCGGCCTTGGAAAAAGCATTAAGGGAGGAGTTACAGTATATGGACGTGAGAAGCGGGACTGCCATGCTTAGGGTGAAAGGATAGATGGTTTCACGGGATTGACTAAATTAAGGGACACCACTTGGAACGGGATAGTCATGGTTACTAATAATTGACATTCTTTTAAGTCATGGAACGTCTGAAATGAGGAGAGGAGATACATGTTCTAAATCCAGATTCGTATATATATAATTATAGTGTGATTCTCGTTTATTAGGCGTGAGGCAGACCATTAATGTATAATTATACATAGTGAAATAAAGACTATCATGAAGATAGTACATATAGCCAAAACTGGTATTGCTAGTTTGGGGGGGGTAGGGGGGGGTCCTAGGAGAGTATTTTTT
>JANHJO010364258.1:0-12696 GCA_032468235.1 Pseudoxyrhopus heterurus
TTTATTTGTAATTTAGTTACCGTTATCACTAAGTTCATCAACAGAACAATAACCTTCATCATCACTATCATCACTAGCGTCATCATCATCTGAATCATCAGAAACTTCAACATCTGTAGTCATTGTACAAATACAATCAACAGTACCACATGCACATCCTGCAGCAACATTATTTTCATTTGAAATGTCTCTTTTAACATCGTCATGTAGACAACAGGGGTTATCATAACACTTCAGAAAAATATCATTAATATCATTAGCATCAGCTGTAAACATATCGGTCACAGATGTTGTAGATCCACTACAAACTCCTTTGTCGTCGGCAGATTCATTCTCACTTGAGAAGTCACTTAAAAACGCCACACCCAGGTCTTGGTAATATTCAGGAAGGCCTTCTGTTTAAATATAAAACAGATCATTACTAAAACTCCTTCAATTCTTTCTCCAAATATTATATAACATTAGCATCGATAAGCGTTGTAAAAATACAGTTTAGTTTCATTTACCTTGACTACTCTCCCCAACATCTTCATCGGTTGAGAGTTATGTTATTAAGGAGGCATTGACGTTATGGCTATAACCAGGAGCAGAATCTGGAAAATGTATTAATTCATTAGCTATCACAGTACTAACAGGGTAATCATGATTTACACTATTAAATATATAACAGGGTTTTACTTACTCAAGCCTGTTCCTTGGACAGGCAATAAAGAACATCTCTTAGACAGTACCAGGCCATCCACGTAAGATCTGATGTTTCCGGGCACATCTTTGCGATATATCAGCCCCCGCATGTTACAACAGGGCAGTTGACATCCAAAATAGGCCTGAAGTAACATAGGGTTTCATCACGAATAGCACAACACCTTTTATTGCAATCTTTCAAAAGTGGTCTTGTCGCAGGCCATGATGTAGAAGGATCTACAACCTTTTCATTATTTCCTTCACCACATCCCATGATTTTGTTAAAAGAGATCTACGCTTTAAAGCATCTGAATTGTCACCCTTTTCTTTATCAGGACATGCACAGTAGTCGTCTGAGACAGGCCTGAACATGTGCCTAAATACGCTTGTCACATGTGCGATAACACGCATGCTCTATAGAAAGAGCCTACAGCACATGCCCAGACATGTCCCAACATGTCCTGTGCCACATTGCCATAAGTACACATGTACATAAGCCCCATTTTTATTTTTATTATTACGTTTAAAAGCATATACCCACCACCACCCCTTTCAGAAAAATAAAAAACACATACAAAAAGAGTTTTTGCAAAGTAACATTTTTTTAATTTTATTTTTACATCTATTCTATGTAAAGCAAGCTAGAAAAAAAAAATCTAAATTGCTGCATTTTACTTCCTGGTGTGTGTGTACACAAAGCTGCAGCTTGGAGAAACAACCTCTGACCAATCAGAAATGATTCTGTGAATTGTATTAGCATGTCACATGTCCCATTCATCCAATGGGAAACCGTTCTGAGGGCTGACAGCAATTTTGAGCCATGTTTGTAAGACGCTGGGTTATGATGTCACAAGAGTGGGGTGGGGGGCAGAATTTATGTTGCGCATCCCTACAAGGCAGAGCAGAATTGATGTTACACAACACTGATGTGGGGCCAGAAGTGACGTTCAGTCCTCCAGAAAAAGGGGGGGCCGGAAGTGACGTTACAATGTCCTCCAAAGTGGGCGGTGGGGCGGAAGTTACATCATACATAGTCCTCCATGGTGGGCGGGGTGGAAGTGACATCATACATAGTCCTTCAAGGTGGGCGATGGGGCGGAAGTGATGTCACAAACTCCTCCAAAGGTGGGGGCCGGAAGTGATGTCACAAACTCCTCCAACTGTGGGGGCCGGAAGTGATGTCACAAAAGGGCGGGGCTAAAGCCTCACTAAAAAGTGGTATGTACTCCTTACTACTTCTCTTTTTTTGGAAGTAAATCTTTCTGTGAGTTCAATGATTATCTCCTTTTTGTGAATGATCTCCCTAGATCTCTCTCACAAGTAGTCCTTGACGTAAAACAGTTCATTTAGTGACCATTCAAAGTTACAATGGCACAGTTACTACAGGTAGACCTTGACTTACAACAGTTCATTAATGACTGTTCAAGTTACAACAGCACTGAAAAAGTGATTTATGACCATTTTTCACTTATTGCCATTGCAGCATCCACATGATTATGTGATTTACATTCAGATGCTTGATAACTGGTTCATATTTATGACAGTTGTAGTGTCCTGGAAACATGTACTCCCTGTTTGTGAACTTCTGACAAGCAAAGTCAATGGAGAAGCCAGATTCAACAGTGTTACTAATTTAACATCTGCTGTGATTCACTTAACAAATGTGGCAAGAAAAGTCATAAAATTGGGCAAAACTCACTTAACAAATTTGTCACTTAGCAACATAAATTTTGGGCTCAGTTGTGGTCATAAATTGAGGACTAACTGTATTGAGTCAGGTATTGCCTGTTCTATACCTATGCATTTGGTTTTTCTTGTCTATGTGCAGGACTTGACCTTTCTTGCCACTGAACTGCACCTTGTTGGATAGGGCCCAGTTTCAAGATTCTTCTGATTCTTGAGTCCAGAGTGTTACCAGTTTTCCTCTAGCTTGGTGTTGCCTGAAATAGAATGATTTCTAATGACTACATCATTTATGAAGATGTTGAACAGTACTGGACACAAGACATACACTTCAGGTACTTCACTCCATGCTTCCCTCTATGTAGACATAGTTACATTGAGGATTACATATTGGGTGTGGTTGGTCAGCCATCAGCAAATCCATCTGGTGGTACTGTCTCTCCCATATTTTTCTATCTTACCAAGGAGTAGATTGTGGTCTACTTTGTCAAAAGCCTTACTGAAATCCAAGGATATTATGACCACAGAATTTCATTGACCCACTAATTTAGTTATTTTTATCAAATAAGATAATAAGATTTGTCTGCCATGATCTGCTTTTAACAAATTCATTCTGGCTTCCTCTAATCACTTTGTTCATTTCTAGCTGTTTACAGATCCTCTACTTGATTATGTTTTCCAGGATTTTCACAGGTTTTGATTTCAAGCTGATTGGCCTTTAACTTCCTGGATGTATTTCCCCCCCTTTTTGTAGATTGGAACCACATCAGCTCTTTTCCAGTCTTCTGGTAGTTCCCCTGTCCTACAGGAGCTTTGAAAGATTACATTCAGTGGCTCAGAGCTTACATCTGCCAGCTCCCTCAGAACCCTATGCTATAAACCATCTAGTGCAGGTGATTGTTCAGAGTAGATAGGTAGTCTTTTACTAATTCTTTGCCTATTTTGACTTGTATATCTGTTCTCCTCTGATGCTTTTTTTTTTTGGTAGGTTGGGCTTTCCCCCCCTTTCACCTACAAAGATGCAAAAAAAGTTCTGCTTTCTCTTTGCTGCCTGTCATGTTCTTGCCATTTGCTCACATTAGTGGAGCTATTGTTTCCTTGATTTTTTTTCTTGTTCCTTATATATTGAAAGAATCTTTTTATTATTGTCAGAATTATGAAGGTGGCATCTTGCCCACCTTAAGTAACAGCACATCAGAATGCCAAGATACCAGCAACGATGGTCTTTATTCAGAGTAGCATCATGATACAGCAATAGCAATGCGATAAGCAAAGAATAACAGTGGGAATCGATGGGGAATACATATATCTGTGTACCAAGCACTTATATACACTTTCAGAGTGTGGGTGTAAAGGATGTCACATGGGTAGTCAGGAAACCTAGTGACACCTGCAGGATAGCAATACAGGATAGGATGTAATTATCCAAAGGAAGGAAAGCAATTAGTGTGTGGGAAGATTGTTATACATGGGAAATGTGTGGGATGCAATCTATGCAAGCTTTCTTCAGGATGTGAAAATATATAACAACTGTTGATCAATAATTATCAACAATTATTATTTCTGTCATTAGTTACCAGTCTTAGCTCATTCTGGACCTTATCCTTCCTGACTCCCTCCTTGCAGATTTGGGCTATTTGCTGACATTTTATTTATTTATTTATTTATTTTTATTTTAAGTAAATTTATATGCCGCCCTCTCCCTAGGGACTCGTTTTCCATTGTCAGTATTCAGCTTCCCATTCATGCTTTCTCTGAGGGCAGTGACCTTGTTTTCTACCCAATGCCTGAGGCAAGAATTTAATTCTAGCTTCATGTGATGTTTGTATAACCCACAGGGCTTAGTAATTACTAAGAATCAAGCCAAAAATCTCCTTGTGGAAATGCTACCTTAATCTCCATAAAGATTGTACCAATAGCTCTGAAAAAATATTATTACAGAGCAATCTCAAATAACACAATGTAATCCATTTGAGTTTTGTAGCAAAGCTAATCAAGTCTTTAAGTAAGCCTTTAAAAAGCAAGAAAAACTTGAAATGAAACTATTTCTGCTAGAAAGACAGAAAATAATTAAAGACATTTATCAAAGTGAATTAAGGTTAAGTGGAGAGATGGGTAGAAATGGGGAATCAAATCCTGCCTTCTAAGTATATTTTTAAATGCATTGTAATTATAAACCTCTAATTTATGGGTGGAAATTCTAGCTTAGCAATTATCACTACCCTACTATATGCTTCTTCAGGAAATGTAGAAACATCTGATTGAACATTAAGTTGAAAGAAAATATTTGGATAAGAGTTTGGGCATGCATTCATTGGGTAATTTAGAACATCTTTATTTAATTTCATGTTTGATTAATTACTCTGTATGATATTCTAGATAAACTGCAAGAAGAATTCCAGTTGAGCATTATAAGGTCTTTGGTACTAATAATGATTAGATTAATGAATTCTAATATAGCCCTGTAGAAACAACTAAATTCAAGAATTAAATGTGCCATTTAGCATTAGAGTGAAATATTTTGTCATTCATATCTCAGGTAGTAACAGAAATTGTTAAGTTTTAAAACTAAAAACAAACTGATCATGAGTCATCCACAGAAATTTGGGGTTACTTTTAAATCCACTTTGAAACCTTTAAATCAGCACTATTTCCAAAAGTTCACATTCAGTAAGATTGAAGGATGAAGAAAATACACTAATCCATTTTTCTATTCCATTGAGGCCAAGGATTCAGAAGGGAAATAAATAGGGGTTCTTTGTAAGTAAAATCAAATGAAGTTGACTCTCTTCTGGTATTTAATGTGCTATTTATTATTTAAATGAAGTCACTATATGTAATCATTGGGAGATTTGGGATGAAGTGTCATCAGTATACTGTGTAATATCAAAATAGGTTAGAACTGTGTTGACCTGTGAATTGAATGAAGACCAAGAAATTGAATCGTAACAAAAATAAGGTCATGTGGGTAATTCCATCATGCAGAAAGTAGAGGAAATCTGGATGAAACTAACAATATCAGTTATCAACTTAGGCTGCCATGTCAGTTACTGTTCTATGCTACAGCCAAATTCTGATTATGAACTCATGGTGTTTATGTGCTGATAAATCTTTCACCAAAGCCACACAAAGCACATTGCTAGTCAAAATTTCACAATCATTCACATGTTCCAATCATGGTGCTGTCTGTTGCCTGGTGACATCACTCTGCCTTCCACTGACCAGGTGTGAGAATGTCCTTGGTTCCCAACAGAAAGTATTTTGTTTTGGCTACAAAATCCCAGCTATCTAAAGTCCCCCCTTCCTATCCCTCAACACCAGCATGGCAACACTGAAGCTGTCAAGATGGCTTCAGTCAGGTCAGTTTCAGGGTTGATAGGCAGCTTCCCTCAATTGAAAAGGACTTCCTGCAAAGAGAAGAAAACACAGAGAGGTTAGTTAAAATCCAGTCTAAGCTCCTCTCCCTCCCACCAGAGGCCCTTTTGGGTCTCTGAGGATATTTGTCATGTAACTGCTTAACCAATCTATCCACCTTTACATCCCAGCTGTTGACCCTAGTGGCCTCGGAAAGGGGATACCCCTTCCATTGTACAAGGTACTACAATCTGCCCCTATACAATCTAGAATCCAGAATCATTTTTACCTCATAATGCATCTCTCCCTGCACCACTATTGGCTCTGGGGCTGCCTGATCTACTGGTTGCATCAGGGAGCCTACCACTGGCTTTAACAAACTGCTGTGAAAGACCAGATGCACTTTCCCTAGCAGGCGAGGGAGTCTAAGCTGTACCATAACTGGGTTAATTACTTTCACTATAGGGAAAGGCCCTATAAATTTCAGTCCCAGCTTTTTACATGGAAGTTTTAGTCTCAGGTACTTGGTTGAGAGGTATACCTTGCTCCTTATTCTGAATGGGTCTTGGCGGCTGCAGCATTTGTCAGCTTGCATCTTATGGGTTTTTGCCACTTCTCGCAAAGCCTGCTTAATATTTTCCCACCCCTCCTTCAGGGACTCCATCCATTCATTTAGTGACATAGATGAGGGGGGCTCCCTGGGAAGTTCGAGCATGGAGACAAATTCCATGCCAGTAGTGACCTGGAAAGGGGTCATGCCAGTTCTACTATGCATAGCATTATTGTATGTCACCTCAGTGAACGGCAGTAACTCTGCCCAGTTAGACTGCTGTTTATTGACATAGCTCCTCAAGTACTGTTCCACCATGGCATTTGCACATTCTGAGGCCCCATTGGTGCTCTGATGAAAAGCTGAGCTAAGTCCCTGTGAGGACCCAATGGACCTAATAAACTCTCTCCAGAACTTAATGGTGAACTGAACACGATTCAGAAATGATCCTGCGGGGAATAACCTATAGATCTGCTTTATAAACAGCTTGGCCAGCTTTTTTGCTGATGGGAGCCCTGAGCAACCTGTGAAGTGGGCTTGTTTTGAGAATAAGTCTATCATGGTCCAAATGACTGTATTTCCCCCACTTTCAGGGAGCTTGACAATGAAATCCATGGTGATCTCCTCCCAGAGCCTGGAGGGGTCCACTACTTGTTAGTCCTGGGGGTTTCTTTGGTCTTTTTTTCATGGCCACACAAGTGGCGCAGCTTTTGACATATTCCTCAATGTCCCTTTTCATTCTCGGCCACCAAAACTCTCTCCTGGCCAAATGCAGAGTCTTTAAATAGCCAAAGTGCCTTGCCTGCTTAGAATCATGGCTCTGCTGCAGAACTTGGAGTCACAGGCTGGTGGGCATGTACAATTTTGAGCCTTTCCAAGCTAGTCCATCCTTCAGGGTCAGTGCTTCTTTATTATCGTTGTACAACGGGTTGGCTGGCAGTTCATCTCTCAGTCTTTGGGTCATTCCACTTCCACTTGTAGCCCCCTGCTGTGTCTCTTGCTTGCAGGTCATGGGTTGCGAGGCAGGGCTGGGAACCAGAAATCAGGGCATGGACCACTTCTTCACATTTGCTATTGTACTGCAGCTTGCATGATAAGGCATCTGCCAGGAGGTCCCCCCTCCCCAGGGATGTATTTTAGCTCAAAGTTGAACCATTTAAAGTACTGTACCCTGTGAACTTGCTTTGGGGAAAGCCTTCGTGGAGTCTTGAGTTCCTCTAGGTTTTTATGGGACCTGATTGCCCTCAAGGAAGTGTCTCCAGTTCAATAGGGCCCACCAAACCATGTAGGCTTCCTTCTCCCACACCGCTCCCCTCCTCTTGGTCTCCATCAATTTTTTGGAGGTGTATGTGCAGGGTTGCAAGTTCCCATCTGTATTTTTCTGGAGGAGAACTGCTGTGACATCACTGGCGTTGGCTTGGACAACAAAAGGTTGTTCTGGGTTAGTGTGCCTGAGGATTGGCTCCTTGGCAAACAGGGCTTTCAGTGCCTTGAAGGCCCACTGGCATTCTAAAGTCCAGTTTAGATGTTGGCTTGGATGTGGTCACTGTGGACCCCCCCCCCATTTTCAATAGCTCAGTGATGGGCCGTGCAATCTCAGCAAAGGAGGGGATGTAGAAGGTTAACAAACCCCAAGAAGCTCTGAAGTTGTTTTTGAGTATGTGTTGCCAGTCTAAGACCACTTTAACTTTAGCTGGATCCATTTCTACCCCCTCATTTGACACTCAGTAGCCCAAGTAGTCTAGACTGGTCTTGTGGAATTTGTATTTTGACAGCTTTGCGTATAGCTTGGTCGTGAGGAGTTTTTCAGGACTTGGTGCACCAGTTTAATGTGTTCTTCTAGGGTCTCAGTGAAAATGAGAATGTCATCCAGGTACCCCAGAACACTTTTATACAGGTGCTTATGTATCACCTCATTTATCAATTGCATGAAAACTGCGGGGGGGGGGGGCTTGTACTCCAAAAGGTATCATTTTGAATTGAATGCTGTCTAAAGGACTGTTAAAGGCAGTTTTCCATTTGTCGCCCTCCTTTATTTGCACTTGGTAATAAGCCTCTTGCAGGTCTAGTTTGGTGAACACCTTCCCCTTTGCTAAGTGGGCTAGCATGTCCTTCATGAAGGGCAGTGGTTAGGTGTTTTCTATGCATACTGCATTAATTCCTTTACAATCAATGCATAATCTCATCGACCAATCTTTTTTTTCTTTGAAGAGGACTGAAGTGGCTACTCTGGATTTAGCTGGTTGTATGAATCCTCAGGCTAAGTTAAATGTCGATGTAATTCCTCAATTCTGTCAACTCTCTTAGGGTCATGGAATACATTTTTGGCTTGGGCAGTTTGGCTCCTGGTACAAATTCTGTGGCACAGTCTGTGGGGAGGTGGGGTGGTAGAGCATTGCATTCCTCTTCACTAAATGCTTACGCCAAGTCCCGGTACTCTCTGGGAATCTGGGGGTTTCCTGGCCACGATTCTGAGGTGGTGGCTGCTTTTTCACTCTCTAGCTGCCTGAGTAACACCCCTCTCCCACAGAGCTGGCAGGGAGGATAGACCCTTGTGCCGGTTTTATTTTTTGGGTAGCTGTCTTCCCAGGAGATGGTAGATTCCCATTTGTCAAGCCAGGCTAGCCTCAGGATGACCGTTTCAGTCATTTTGGTGCCACCATGAACTGCATGAGCTCTCAGTGGTGACTCATCTCTAACCGCATGGGCTCAGTGACAAGGGCAGCAGGGGTTCCCCCAATTAAAGATCCATTGAGCTGCTCAAAGTGTATGGGGGGTGGCTAGGGGTCTCGTCTAGATTCTTAGCTTCTGATGAGAGGGAGGCATCCCGTGTCTACGATGGCCTCTACTTCAGCCTGGGCTCCTGTCTTGGGCACCACTAGTCTCAACTTAATAGCGAATGGATGGATGGCTTGACTTAACATTGGGTCCTTGCTGTTGCCAGTGCTGTCATCCGCTGCCAATGGCGGAGCTTCCTGAACCACAGTTCCCCCCTTCCTTTCAGGGGAAGAGGAGACCTTGACAGCTTGACGGACAAATTTTCCTTTCTCTGTGGGTCTCTGCAATGGCTTTTTAGGCTTAGCCAATGCAGGGGAACTTGCTTGAGGGACATGGGCTGATGCCAGACATTCTGATGCTTGATGGCCCTGTTGGTCACAGTGGAAGCATTTGATTGATGTCGTGGAGGTTCCCCTGGGCTGCTCTTCGGCTTGGTAGGAAATGGATCACTGGCCAAGTTGTCTTTTGGACTTCTTCTCTGGCATCTCTTTGGGGTGCTGGTTGAGCTCAATGTCCATGGCCATCACTATCTGGTACCAGTCATGGATGCAGTCCAGAATGCCCCAGCAGACGCAGGCATTGCGTAGCTCCTGGTCCAAGTCCTCCTTAAAAAAGTGCACTAGTGCAATCAGGCCAGTACCACAGTCTCCTAGCAAGTCTCTAAAACTCTCCTACATATTCTTTGGCTGGGTGGCCCTTCTGCCTGATTGCCTTAATTTTTGCCTCTGCATCCAGGCTCTGGGCCATTTCTCCAATCCTCTTCCTCAGTTCAGAATCAGAATCAGAATTTTTTTTTTATTGGCCAAGTGTGATTGGACACACAAGGTTCCTGTACACAGGAATTCATCGATGTTCCCTAATTCGGGGTGCCTTCATCGTGCAGTTGAGCCACCCACTCTGCTGCTTCCCCCTGCAGGTTCTCGGTGATAGCAGTGACTTGGTCATGAGGGTAGTTTTCTCCATGGCGGTCAATGTGAATCCACACCTGGTTTAGGTAGAAGGCTAGCTTGTCTGGGCTCCTATCGAAACCAGCTCTGAAGTGTGGTGGAGTGGCAGGCCAGACTGGAGGTGGAGACAGTGGGGATGCCGGAACCAGGACATGGGTCCACTGGAGTTGGACCCAGTCTTGCCCTGGGAGTAAGCCTAAGTAGGTGGCACATGCCCTGCTGGTGGCAGTTGAAGTTGTTTGAGGGGGGGTGCTGACAGGTTTCTGACATCTAGGCAGGCTCCACTGCTGTCTGGGGCTTGACTGAGCCGAGTGTGTTGGTGGTGGGCTAACCGCATGGATCACAGCAATGATCTCCCAGTGCCAACTGGGGAGACTTAGTTGCAGGTTGGACGGGAGTGATGGGAATGGCAGAGGAGTCACAGCATGAGTAGATTGGATTCCTGAGGGGGGAAACACCAAAGTTGGTGGGTTCAGGATCACCTCCACTCACTCAGGTTGATGTGGGTGCCCAGTGCCTCCAAGGCTCAGTTGGCTGAGCTCTCCGGCAGCGATCCCAGGGTTTGGCAGCAGGCTGGTGTCTGGTACCTCCAATCCCTGGACTCACTGAGGTCCAGTGGCCCTGTCGATCTCCACTCCAGGATTGTACTTCTTGCCTCCCTCATTGAGGTGATGGGGCGCTCTCCCACTGGCATCTGGAACACAGTCTGGCAGCCAATGTCCTCCTCCACCCAGTACAGTTCCTGGGTGGCCGGCCATTTGGTGCAGATTTTAGGCTGGGTGCCCACATGGCATGCGACCTCTGCCACAAGTTCCTCCACCCACTGAACCTCTGATGGGACCAGTAGGCTTCCCAGGGTTCCACCACAAGCTCCATATGCACCCATGGCCTCTCTGATCTTCTCTTCCATCTTTCCTGAGTCTTCCTGCTGCCTGAGTAGACTGGGTAAGCAGCTAGGGCTCAGGACCCTAGATAGGTGCTCTGGTTGGAGCTTGGAATTTAAGAGAGTCAGTTTAATGTCAGGATTCCAAGTAATAGACCCATATCAAACAAAACTCCGAGGCAGGTAAATTCCTCAAAGAATAGCTTTATTAAATGTATCATTTTAGCACAGATATGAAGGTTCCTGCAGTTTTCACCTAATTAAAAGTAAAAGTTTGTCATTTTCTCAAAACAATCCGTCACATGGTGCAATCACTGTGCTATCTGGTTGCCTGGTGACATCACTCTACTTTCCGCTGACCAGGTGTGAGAATGTCCTTTGTTCCCAAGAGAAAATATTTTGTTTTGGCTACAAAATCACAGCTATCTAAAATCCCTCCTTCCTATCCCTCAACTCCAGCATGGAAACACTGAAGCTGTCAAGATGGCTTCGGTCAGGTCAGTTTCTGGGTGGACATGATACAGAACAGTTCTGTCCCCAGCAATCTAAAACTAATAGGGTTATCAATGCATGTAACATAGATGTTTGTGCAGGTAAGATTATCAGCCTTGCTGTCAAGCAAAATCAAGCATTTAATAGTGAGCCATACCATGTGCACTAATCAAACAGGTGGTAAGGAAGTAGGGGAACTCAGGCACAGCACAGTTTATGTAGAAAGTAAACACAGGGTCAAAAAGAACTCAAATGTCTATACACCAATGCACCAAGTATGAGGAATAAAAAGGGTGAATTAGAAATTCAAATAAATGAGGGCAGATATGATATTGTTGCCATTACAGAAACTTGGTAGGATAAAACCCACAAATGGAAAATACAGCTAGTGGGATTTAAATTATTTAAAAGAAATAGACCAAATAAAAGAGGAGGTGGAGTTGCACTATATATAAGAAATAACTACAAATCTACAGAAATAGAGCACAACAATGATGAAAACTTCCTTGAATGCATTTGGGTCAATATAAAAGGGGGAAAATGACATTGCCATAGGCCACCCACCCAAACAGAGGAAATAGATGAACTTTTTGCTAGTCAGTTAACTAAGGTATGTAGGAAGCATAGTAATAATAGTAATAGTAATGGGGGACTTTAGCTATCCTGACATCAGCTGGGAGATAAACTCTGCACCAAGTGGGAGATCAAACAGGTTCCTGACAAACCTAGCAGACAACTTTTTCTCCCAAAAAGTAGAAAAGGGAACTAGGGGATCAGCTATATTGGACTTAATTCTCACTGAGATGAAATGATAGAAGGTGTTGAAGCTACAGGAAGCCTGGGGGGGGGGGAGTGATCATGCAATATTCAGCATTATGCAAGCACTAGAACAAAGTAAAACTGGAGTCTTGGTCTTTAAGAAAGCTGATTTCAATAAACTTAGAGAGAACTTGGGAAGGATTCCATGGATGAGAATCCTCAATGGGAAAACAAGTTTCAAGAAACTTGGGAAATTTTACAAAATAAAATTATAAAAGCCCAGTCTAGCACAATACCATTGAAAAATTACAGCTCTCAAAAGAAACCAGCATGGCTGCATAAAGAACACTCTGATAAATTGAAAGACAAAAAGGACAAGTATAAAAAGTTGAAAGAGGGGCACATAACTAGGGCAGAATATCAGCAAATAGCCCAAGCCTGCAAAGATGAAGTGAGGAAACTAAGGCTCAAAATGAACTAAGGCCTGTGGCAAAAGTAAAAATAATAATAAAAAAGCTTCTTTCAACATGTTAAAAACAAGAAAAAAGTCAAAGAAATTATTGGTC
>JANHJO010364592.1:2154-12585 GCA_032468235.1 Pseudoxyrhopus heterurus
TAAGCACCCTGCACTCATGAAAATGGATCTTTGTGTGCGAGTGCAAGCACCTTCTGCTCACGCGAAAACCTCCGTTTGTGCAAATGCAGGGCGCGACATCCGCCACTCACACGAATGGAGCTGTGCACATCCATGTGCCTGCCACTCACATGCCACCCACCCCCCGACAGTCATGGTGGAAAGACTGGGGACTGGCAGAGAGTTGCAGGAGGCCGGGGCAGCCGAAAACGGAGCTCAGGAGCCTGTTTTCCCTGGCAGAACTCTTGGATCACTACAAGCACCCCTGACGGGAGTGATGGTGAGCTGGCCACGCCCACCTGGCCACGCCCCCCCAACCCCTCAAGGTCAAACACAATCCTGATCCAGTCTTCAATGAAATCGAGTTTGACACCCCTGGCCTAGGCAGTGGTAATGGATGGCTCCAACTTCAGCTAAAGATGAATACAATCAACCTGACAACTCCTATTTTAAAAAAAACTTGTGTTATATCACACAAAATGAGTTCTTCATGAAATCTATTATTGGTCATTTTCCCAACTTGGCGCTCCTAATTCTTAGTCAGGTAATCTATGCCAAAGTATTTCAGCATTCCCTGGTGGTTTGTCATAATTACAATATTTCTTATTTCCTTATTCATCAATTTCCCTTTGTTAAATCTTCCTCCCCTCCTCCCTCCAAACCCAATCTGCTAGACCGACTTTTGGCATTGCAGGTAATCCTCATTTAATTGGGGGATCAGCAACTTGGTCTTTAAGCGAAGCAGTCATTAAGTCAAACCGTGACTGTGTTTATTATCTCACTTCAGCTTTTTGTTACTTTACGTTCCCCCTGAAAGTTGCAAATACAAGGACTGGTTGTAGAGTTATTTTTTTTAACACTGTCATAACAGCAAACGGTCTCTAAGCAAGGCAGTTGCTAAATGAGGACTACCTTAGGGATTTGCAACAATGCTTGTGAAGGACAAACCAGTTTACCTTTTGTACCTCTGCTCTTAGCTATGAATCCAAAGGAAAATCAGACTCGTCAAGCAACAGCGCAGTGCTTAAACTCGCCAAAGGAGACGAAGTGTGGCTACGGATGGGCAACGGGGCACTGCATGGAGACCACCAACGGTTTTCCACTTTTGCTGGGTTCCTTCTTTTCGAAACCAAATAGATCTACTCACTGGAAATGCAGTACGATAGCGCAACTCAGTTTCCCTGCTCTTTGGATCCGCATAGGAACACACAGGTAGCCCTCGACTTACAATAGTTCATTTAATGACCGTCCGAAATTACAACATCAGTGAAAAAAGTGACGTATGATCATCTTCATGGTCACGTGATCAAAATTCGAATAGTTGGCAGTTGACTCGTATTTATGACAGTTAGTGTCCTGGGGTCATGTGATCACCTTTTGCGACCTTCTGACGAGCAAAGTCAATGGGGAAGCCAGATTCACTTAGCAGCGGTGTCAGGAAAGGTCGTAAAATGGGGCAAACTCACTTAACAAATGTCTCACTTAGCAACAGACGTTTTGGGCTTGTGATTGTAAGTCGAGGACTACCTGTACTAAAATCCCAGGATCTGTCTTGACGCCAGTTACGTTGTGAACTATGAAATGTGGTAAGAAGAGGTTAGGTCTGAATTTATACATACCCTTTTAATGACAATTTGCATCCCACCGCACATTCTTCCTTCCTTGCCAATGGATATTCAATAGTCACCAAATGCCTATTCCTGGTAATTTAATAGAATGATGATTGTAGCCTTTTCTTTTTCCATTCTAAACCAGCAATTTTCATCTGATCTTGGGCACTAATGAATGTTTCATGTAAAAAACATTCAAATGGGATGTCATTGTGTCAGTGAGTCATATGGAAGCTCCTGTATTTTTAAATACAAAAGTATTGATAGTTCTTGACCTACAGCCATTCATTTAGTGAGTGTTTGAAGTCACAATAGGAGAGAAAAAAATGATTTACAACCAGTCCTTGCACTTATGACTATTGCAGCATCCTCAGTTATGTGATCAAAATTTGGGTGCCAGGCAACCAGTACATACTGTGTTTCTGCAAAAATAAGACCTACCCCGAAAGTAAACCCTGGCTTGATTTTTACATGTGCGCCCAATATAATCCCTACCCTCAAAATAAGCTCTAGTTAAGACTCCACCCACTTCAGGGTGCACGGGTTGGGCGAGCGCATGGGTAAAAATCAAGTTAGGGTAGGGATGGAGGGGTAGAGCTGTCCTAGCGGTACTGACCTTTGGATAGTTGCAGCCAGGCCTCATGAACCCTGACACCTGCCTCAACTTGCCAGCCCACTTCTTCTGCGCCCGCGGATCAATCTGGAGCCCTTTTATCGGCTGCAGAGGCCTTTGCTGAAGGCCTCTGACAGCAAAATGGAGGCCAGTGGTGATGCGTTCAAGCAGCCGCAGTAGAAGTGAGCTGGCAGTGGGCTCCTGCTGGGAGGGGCTGTTGGCACCGCCACCGTGAGGTGACTCAGTGGAAGACATCCCCGAAAATAAGACCTGGTGCCTTTTTTGGTGGCAAAAAAATATAAGACCAGGTCTTATTTTTGGGGAAACCCGGGTATTTATGACAACTGCAGCATCCTGGAGTCCCATGATTCCTATTTGCAACCTTCCCAGCCAGTTCTGATAAGCAAAGTCAATGAGAGAAGCTGGATTTGCTTAACAACCGCATGATTCACTTAAAAACGGCAATGATTTGCTTAGCAATCATTGCAAAAAAGGTATTAAAATTGGGCATGACTCACTTAACAACCATCTTGTTCAGGAACAGAAATTCTGGTCCAATTGTCAGTTGAGTATAACATGGGGATATGCTTACACTATATATGCATACATACCGATATATAAAAACAGAGAAACAAAAAGCTTTCCAGATGAATCCAGTGAATCTTGATTATTGTTAGCAAACAACTCTTAAAATACCAAACAACTGTGAGATTTTAAACTTTTGGTTTAAATAATGCATTTAAATTTTTGAACATGTTTAAACTAGATAAAATTGAATTAGTTGGCTTCAAACAGATGCAACAATCTCAAAATGTGCATGTTTGTGTATTTGTGTGTGTATTCTGTGGCAAATGATGTTTTATCCTGCTTTGGGTACATTTTGCTTTGGCTGAAGATTTGCAATGGATTTGCTAATTTCCACTTCTGCTCAGTCTTTGACAAATAAATCTATCAGTTTTAGGGCTGATTTTTATTTTCATCCTGTGTGAAAGTATGTTTAGGAAACAAGATTCTGGTAAATTACCCATTGGAGATCAGCAAAGTATAGTCATTTTGAAGCTGGTAGGCTATATATTAGAAGATTTAGTCTTTTAAAAACATTAAATATATATTGGTACATTGAATACTTCAGACTTAGTAGGAGTTTGCAATCTGTAATAGACATTAAAAAAAATGTAGCCTTGTTTAGAATGCACCAAAGAAGAATGTAAACATTTAAAAGTATGATGAAGCAAGATGAAGGCATGCTTTCAAAACGTAGTTTTACTCTCATCTTCATTTACTAATAATAAATTCTGACCCCTGTTCTTACTATGAATGCCTTTTACATTTTGTTATTAGAAATGTGTTTCAAGCATTTGGTTATTTTGTACAGAAGACTTATTAATTAAAGACCGTTTTGAATAAGTATTTTGTGCACAAAAAAAAATACACACTAAAGTTCTGTAATTTATACTGGATTTTTAAAAATGATCTTTAAAAATAAAGGGGGGGGGGAGCAAAAAATTGGCTGAGGGAGAAGACTCAAAAAATAAACAATAATGCACTCCATCCGGGGTTCGCAGGGGTTCAGGAGATCCTCTTGCTAAGTCTACCCAGTTCGGAGAACCCCCAAATCCCACTCCTGGCTGACTCTGCCCACCTTGCCCTGCCCCTCCCAGGAGTCTCCATGCGGCCCGTTTTGGATCCCAGGTAAGTGCAGGGCCCACATGGAGGCTTGGGGAGGGCAAAAAACGGACCTCCTGGAAGTTCCAGAAGTCCAAAAACAGGCCCGTTTCTGGCTTCCAGAGGGCCTCTGAAGGCCAGGGACGCTGTTTTCGCCCTCCCGGAGGCTCGAGGAAAGCCTCTGGAGCCCGGGGAGGGCGAAAATGGACCCCCAACCGTGGTGAGGGAGGCTGATTAGGCCACGACCACCATGGTCACGACCACCCAGCAACCGGGCACAGAACCCATTGCTAAAATTTTTGCAGCCCACCCGAGTCCATACAATATACTGCAGTAACAGTGAAATTTGGGCAATCATATAATTGATGTCTTATCTCTGGATGCAGGATGGGGTGTTTTGACATGCCATATTTTGTTCAATAGCAAATATCTTTGTAATTATTGCCTGTTTATTGGAGTCATTTAAAGCAGCGTCCTGAGCTTGCTATCCATTTCAGTTGGCTGATGATCATAGAGTTTGATTGGAGCGCAGTGTTTCAGTAGTTAAAGATATTGACTTTGTCAGTTGGAGAGCTGGCAGGCTGCGTTCGAGCTCTGCGTAATGGGGTGAGTTCCCATTCCTTGCCCCAGCTCCTGCCCACCCAGCAGTTCGAAAGCATGCAAATTGCAAGTAGATTAATAGGTGCCACTTCAGTGGGAAGGTAAAAGCATTCTGTGTATCTTTGGAGTGTAAGCATGCTGACCACATGACCACGGAAATTGTCTTCGGACGTTGGCTCCCTGAGTCAAGAAACAGAGAAAAGCATCGTGCCCTAGAGTCAGACATGACTGATAGGAACATCCTTACCTTTATGATAGAGCTTTTGAACATTTGGAATTAGGGAGCTTTATTCTACAAAAAAAATTATGAAGCACATTTCACACAAATATGGAAACTGTAATTTCACTCATCAGGGCTATTTTCTGCCTGTTGAAAGGATTTCTCCAAATTGAAACTCAACCTCCCCCTTCCATCTCTATCTGAATACAGGAATATATACAGTCCACCTTCTCTGAAGTTCTGAGAACAGAGACACAGATATTATATTGTGTCATGCCACTGTATAGGGCGATTTCTTTAATTTTACCTAATATATAGCATATCCTCTGACCACTAGGACGTTTCCTTCTCCATACTATTTTCTCACATTCTTCCTTTTTTTTAATTTCAAATATTGCTTCCAGTGTTTTATCCAGGACTCCCAGCTTTCATCATTTTTAAAAGTTGCAGGCTTATAAATCTACATTTGAATGTTCAATTTTGTCCCACTGATTCCATTATTCCTCTTGTTAAATTCCCCACAGTGTGTGCAAAGTAAGAATAAAGTGCCCTGGCCTAAATCCTAGCTTCAATGGAGGCTCAATGTTCAAATAATGCTGTATATATTCTACCTCAATATCCTCCATAATTGGTATTCAGGCATCCTTGATCCCAAATCTTACAGAATACAAAGATTTGTTGATCTTATTTGTAGTGATTTTATTTTCTAATGTTGCATGATGATAGCTTAAAACATATTTACAACTGATCTTTAAATGTTATATTTTCATTATTGAAACTATTCTAAGCACATTTTGTTAGTTTCTTTCGTTCATAGCACAAACTAGCATATCCCAACTTCAACATCTGTGTCCCAGATCTGTCAGAATATAGGTAGTCCCCAACTTACAACTGATTACTTAGTGACTGTTTAAAGTTATGATGACCACCCCCCCAGCAGGTATTTACAACCTGTATTTGAAGTTCTAATAGTGGCCCCCACTTTTTCAATCACATTTTGGGTGCTTGGCAACTAACTTGCATTTACAGCTGTTCTGAGGTCATATGACTATGATTTACTTTTTGGCCAGTATTTACTTTTGGCAAAAAAACAACAATTGCAAATAATAGGTTTGCCTAACAACCATTATGGTTGCTTAACGACTGAAGGTTTGCTTAATGTTATGAAATTAAGTCAGTCACATGATAACCTGCTTAACCACAACAACTTATGAATGTAATTCTAGGCTCAATCACGGTTATAAATTGAAAACTATCTGTACACAATGGTCTGAAACATGTTAAAAAGATTCAAATACCAATGCCTAGGCCATCTAACCATTGAATCAAAATACATGGCAACGATAATGGGGGGGAAAAGCTGTTTTCTGCCAACGAAAGGGCATATCTACAGGCACATAAATATTCATATTGCTATAGCACATTCTTTGTAAAAACAAATTTTGCTTGGTTTAAACCAGGTTACTGGAAGTATTGTATTTTACAGCACGTAATGCTAGTCCAAAATATTTATTTGCCTGAGGACAAGCAGCAAATATAAGCTGCAAATCCAGGCTACCCAATTTATTTTTTAAATCTAGAATCTTCTTCTGGAAATAAAAACATCGCAATTATAAATTAAGATGGTGAATATTTTTGGAGGGGCATGTGGAATTGGCTTGGCTGAACGAAAGAGCCAGTTTTAACAAGTAGTTGGCATTGATCGAAGCTGGCATTTCATTGTTTTTCCTCTCAGGACCGCTTCCTACTTTTAAAAATAGGAGGACTGCAAAAGTGCTTTTGTCTATATAGGTTATTTTTATCAATATAGGTAGTCCTCAATTTACAACAGTTCATTTTGTGAACATTCAAAGTTACAAATGCACTGAAAAAAGTGAGATGACTATTTTTCACTTATGATTATTGTAGCATTTCCATGGTCATATAATCAAAATTCAGACACTTGGCAAGTTACTCATATTTATGATGGTTGCAGTGTCCTGGGATAACATGGTCACCCTTTGAGACCTTCTCACAAGCAAAGTCAATGGAGAAGCCAGATTCATTTAACAACTGTGTCACTAATTTAACAACTGCACTGATTCACTTAACAAGTGTGGCACGAAAGGTCGTAAAATAGGGCAAAATTCACTCAACAAATTATCATTTAGCAACAAAAAGTGTGGGCTCTATTGTAAGCCCAAAGGACTACCTGTATTTATCCTAGTAAAAATTGAAATTGACCCATTTGCTGCCACAACTGCTTCTCATGATTTTTTGATGAAATTTTAATATCGTATTACTTATTCAACATAGGCTGCGCTGATAATTTTGATTTTGCAGTTCCCTGGAAGTGTTTTGGGGAAAACTCAGGGGTGCTTGGACCATGCTTTGAAAAAACACTAATTAAAGCATGGTGGTTAATTACAACATCTGTTTCCCAAATCAAAAGAATGAAACAGTGGGCATGGAGTAGGTGTATTGAAGAAATACATTCATTCATTCAAAATGTCATTCCAAGCATGAGATGTCTTCTGAGTACCAACTTTCTTTCCTAACATATGTTTACATTATAAGAGCAAAATCTTTGGACAAACTAAGCCAAACTAGTTTGTCCTCTTTTGAAACAAAAATGTTATGGTGAATATGATGAAACTTACCAAGATGTTCAAACTGACTTTGATCAGCTAAAAGACATAATCTACATTTCGTGCTGATTGGAAATCCTTATAGACATTTTGAACGAAACAGGAAAAAAAATGAAATTATGATTAGAAAAAAATATGATTATAGAAAAATGTTATGCTATAGCCATAGAATAAGAGGCTAATTTACATGTGTACTTATAATGGCTGTAAATAAAATCAGAACTATGTCTTTATATTTTCTTTTTCCCTCTGCACTTCGTCTTTCTCTTCTTTTTTCTAAATATATATTTTTAAAAATCCTACCTTTTATTACTTCATAGGGGACAAAACGCGGAGAACATGTAGTATTCCTTCCTCCTCGTCCTTAAAATATTTAAACGACTATAATTCACAAGTCTTAAAAATAAAAATAAATATGTACATTCTAAATATTCGCTGCTGTTATTTTTTTAATCTTAAAAAATTAATAACGTTTATTTATTTATTTATTTATTGGAACTTCTATGCCGCCCCATTCCCGGAGGACTCCGGGCGGCTCACAGAAAACAATTCCAATACAACAATAATAAAATTACATAAAAACAATATAAAAATACATTGAATAAATAATTAAAAACCTACTATTTTAAAATTCTAAAATTCTAAAAATTTTAAAAACTCACTGCTGTTAACCCATGTCACTCTTAAAACTAGCCCCTCCCTTAGGTACCGCCACCCATTGTATTGAAAACATAAGTTTTTTAAAAAAAACAACACACATTTTGAAAGCATCTCTTAGGTGTCCTGGAAGAGCGTTCCAAGTATAGTGAATTGTAAAAATTGCTTATTAATGTCTTATTCTCGCTTATACCAGGATGGCTGAGACCCTTTGCAGCCCTTAATGTGAGAAAACCACGGGTGTCTGGTTTCTCCTGACTCTTAGATTTTTATTTACAGTATAATATTTCCTTCTTAAGAAAAAATAAGGGGATTGGTCTTGGGGTGGTGTGAAGGAATTTCTGAACCATCTTTTCCCCCCAAAGTGGGTTTTGCGTACTTACAAAACATTGGAAAAGAAATTCAGAAGCAAAGATGAGGAACTTAGTACGATCATTAATCGCTTTGGCTGGGAATGATGAGTTCTGTAGTCCGAACACATACAGAAGAGAGCCTAGAGTGAAGACGTTGCTTCAATATTAAACTCCTTAGTTTTAAACTCACTGCACCTAATTGTCCTTAGTAGCAATTACTAAAAAAACAAAACAAAGAGCAAATCAACTATAAAATTTTAAGTATGTATAATCGTCTCCTTTGGCTCCGTCTTAACTAAGATGAAATAATTAAGGCAATTAAGTTGGGAACAATGCCCAATTAGCATAGCTTCATCCTTTCTAAATCAGATAGGCATTAAAATAAAGCAAACAAGCCAGGCACGCCCAAGTTTGGTGCTTCTTTCAATTACAAAGCCTGGATAAAGTCACACAAATGAAATGACAGATTTTGCTGGGCTGATCAGCTTTGGCCTCATTTAAATAGCTTAGACTTGACTCTACATCCCGGTCGCCGTGATCAGAATAACAGAATAATAACAGAATAACAAAGTTGGAAGGGACCTTGGAGGTCTTCTAGTCCAACCCCCTTGCTCAGGCAGGAGAACCTGTATCATTTCAGACAAATGGCTGTGCAATCTCTTCTTAAAAACATCCTGTACTGGAGTGTTCATAACTTCTGGAGGCAAGTCGTTCCACTGAGGAATTGTTCCAACTGTCAGGAAATTTCTCCTTAGTTCTAGGTTGCTTCTCTCCTTGGTTAGTTTCCATCTGTTGCTTCTTGTCCTGCCTTCAGGGGCTTTGGAGAATAGCTTGCCCCACTCTTCTTTGGGGCAGCCCCTTAGATATTGGAAGATTGTTATCGTGTCACCCCTAGTTCTTCTTTTCATTAAACTGGACGTACCCAATTCTTGCAACTGTTCTTCATATGTTTTAACCTCCGGTCCCCTAATCCTCTTTGTTGCTCTTCTCTGCGCTCTTTCCAGCATCTCAACATCTTTTTAATATAGGTAAAGGTAAAGGTTCCCCTCGCACATACGTGCTAGTCGTTTCCAACTCTAGGGGGTGGTGCTCATCTCCGTTTCAAAGCCCAAGAGCCAGCGCTGTCCGAAGACGTCTCCGTGGTCATGTGGCCAGCATGACTAAACGCCGAAAGCGCATGGAACACTGTCACCTTCCCATCAAAGGTGGTCCCTATTTTTCTACTTGCATTTTCACATGCTTTTTAACTGCTAAGTTGGCAGAAGCTGGGACAAGTAATGGGAGCTCACTCCATTACGCGGCTCTAGGGATTCGAACCGCCGAACTGCCGACCTTTCTGATCGACAAGCTCGGCGTCGTAGCCACTGAGCCACCGCGTCCCTAAAAATACAGAATAACACAGTCCGAACTCCCATTTTATTGAAAGGTCCAGGGCTGTTTCTGTTCAAAGGGAGGGCGCTTCTCCTGTGGCTTGTATTGAGTTTGCAGCCTCATAATCTAAGATCATCTCCCACGTGCTTGTAAGAGTTTGTGGGAATGGACTTGGAAGAGCTGCAGCCAGGGGAGTAAGTGAATAAAAGACAGTTTAAGGGGAGAAATGTACTTTCAGTCTTGCAAGATTGAGGTCAGCCTTACGATGTCATCCAGGGCAAGAAGCACATCCAGGAGGACTAGCTCTAACTTTATTGTAAGGTTAGCCGCCCGGAGTCCTTCAGGAGTGGGGCGGCCTATAAATACTAACAATAAAATAAATGAAAAAATGGAAAAAATAGTCCTGTTGGCACAGTGGCTGGAATGCAGCATTGCAGAAAAACTCTGCCCACAGCCTCGAGTTCGATCCTGATCAGCTCAAGGTTGACTCAGCCTTCCCATCCTTCCGAGGTGGGTAAAATGAGGACCCAGATTTTTGGGGGAAAAAGGCTGACTCTGTAAACAGCTTAGAGAGGGCTGTAAAGCACTCTGAAGCGGTATATAAGTCTAAGTACTATTGCTCTTCCCTTCCTTCCTTCCTTCCTTCCTTCCTTCCTTCCTTCCTTCCTTCCTTCCTTCCTTCCTTCCTTCCTTCCTT
>JANHJO010364601.1:0-12581 GCA_032468235.1 Pseudoxyrhopus heterurus
TATGCTGATTCTGTAAACCGCTTAGAGAGAGCTGAAAAAAGCACTGATAAGCGGTATATAAATCTAATGCTATTATTCTTATTATTATTATTATTATTATTATTATTATTATTATTATTATAGATCACGGCACACAGTCGGGGTTATTCCAAAGAGTAGGAATTATTTCACATCCAAAGTCGGCGTCTATTCCAGTCAACCACTGAGCCCAAGGAGCAAATTTTCAAAAAAAAGACAGGGCTGATGTTTGATTGTTTTTTTCTTGACCCTCCTCCTCCTCTCTCTCTTTATGAGACAAATTTTGGGGGACAGAATCTTTTCTCTGAGGGCACCTCTGACCTTTCTCTCTCTCTCTGGTCTGCCTGCAGATTTCCGGTACAGAAAGCACAAAAGCTCCGCTCTGGGCAAAGGCTCGGAGCTCTGCCTGAGGAGCAGGCTCTCCACATCCCTCCAAGGCCACCTGGACTTCCAGAATGGGTTCCTCCTGGATCGCTCCGGCGTGGCTCCAATCCAAGAAGGGCTGGAGAAACCTTCCGGGAAACGCAAGTGCAAAACCAAGCACCTGTCGGGCATCTGCGAAGAGGGGAAGGTAAGGAGACAGTCTCTGCAGAGATTCTCCATCATCCAGGTGGTTGGTTGTCCCAAAGGTGCTTTTTGCAAAAGGCAACTGGACTTGCTTTGTTTTTCCTTGAAGGAGTTTCGCTTCTCATCCAAGAAGCTTCTTCAGTTCTTTCCTTTTTTTAAGTTTTTTTTTTTTAACTTGAACATATCATCCTCCATTAAACAGTGTATCGTCTGGGTACAAATTTCTCCGTGCAATTACGGTCAAAGTTTACAATATTCGTTATATTGATAATAATTATCTAATCTTACAATATTAATGATCAGCATTATAACTATTCATTTCTACCTCTTAACATACATTCTAATGAAAATATAATATTATGAGAATGAGGTGGCTGGATGGAGTCACTGAAGCAGTCGGTGCGAGGGGCTTAAATGGACTCCGGGGGATGGAAGAGGACAGGAAGGCCTGGAGGAACGTTGTCCATGGGGTCGCGATGGGTCGGACACGACTTCGCAACTAACAACAACAAAGGAGTGAGGTTTGCTGTCAGTTTATATTAATATAAACTGAGAGCAAACCCCCACTCCTTACTAACGCTGATGATGTTACCTAGTTGTGTCATGAAGCATCTGCAAGAAAGCAACTGAGTTCAGGGAGCACCAAGGACCCAGAATGGGGAGCGCTGGATTTGAAATCGTCCTCAGTTGCATATCCAAAATGATTTAGTTATATATTCCACTTTTCCTTCCAAGTTTGGAGGCAATGGATGGGACCTTTCTCTGCTTTTTTTTTTTTTTTTAGAAAACAGCAATTTTGTTGGTGTGAGAGAGCGGATTACTCCAAAGTCAAAAGTCCCTCGGTGAACTTACAAGACCAAGGTTGGACTTCACTTTGGATCTGTCCTTGGTGCCAGTGCGAACACTATAGTCACTGCGCCATACCCACAAGTGCATGCATTTTCCAACTCCTATTCCGCAACAAAATTCAGATTGTGCTGCCAGAATTTGATCGCAAAGTGACAGAATTAAAAGCCAGATATTTTCAGACTTGCCTCTGGGTGATGATTCAAGACTGCCCCAGGCTGCCCCCAGAGGTGTAAAAATAATTTAAAACGTTCCCTTCAGGTCAAGAAAAGGCTTTCTGTTAAAAAGGCCCAGAATGATTTTTTAAAAATTCACTAATTGGTTATAGACAATAGTCCTTACTGATACTGAGGGAATAAATCAGGAGTGTATACATAATGTACCAGATTTCTAGTGTGATATCTTTTCATCACATTATTTCATTTTGAGAAGAGCAACCTTAGTGACAGCAAGCAGAGATTAAACACAAGGGGCAAAAGAAAGGAAATACTGCTTAATTTATTGTCAATCCATATTTTTAATTACTTAGTATTACTTCTACTTTGTCTATTATACAGGTAGTCCTCGACTTACAACCACTAATGAGCTCTAAATTTCTCTTGATAAGTGAAACATTTAAGTGAATTTTGCCCTATTTTACGACCTTTCCTGCCACAATTGTTCAGTGAATCACTGCAGTTGTTTAGTAACATGATTATTATGTGAATCTGGCTTCCCCATTGACTTTGCTTGTAAGAAGGCAGCAAAAGGTGATCACGTAACCCTGGAACACTGCAACCGTCATAAATATGAGTCAGTTGCCAAGCAAATTTTGATTACATGACCATGGGGATGCGGTAATGATTATGAAAAAACAGTCGTAAATTAGTATTTTAAGTGCCCTAACTTGTACACAGGTATTCATTCACATTTCTATTGCATTTCACTAGAATAAAATCCAAACTATCGCACAGTCTTAGGAATGGAAAAAGATTGGTATGAGAAGAAGGAGTTGCTTATAACTCCAGCTAAACCTGTTTTTTCAGATCCAAAATGCCAAACCGGCTTTCCTTCTTTGAAGTGTGTTCAAAGCTACATTTATTTGTATCCCACACAATTAAATGAAGCCACTGAAATCTAAACCAACGTTTCCTACATACCCTTTTTGGGATCTGTTTTTAAGATTTCATACACGAGAATTGTAAAACTCACGGCCACTTACAAGCTACTAATATAATATAGTATTAGTAGACACATTAAGTGAAATATAGTAATATGAAATGGCTAGATGTCATCTAGATCTCAAAGCCCCAGGCAGTGACTACAATTTTGCTTTAAAAAACATTTATTTAATATATTATATAGCCATCCTTTTTCAAACAACTTTTGAGGCTCCCAATCAAAAATTAAAACACATATAAAATCATTATGGCAGTTCTAGTTGCATTCAAATTTGCAAATATCTGCACAGCATTTGCATTTTTTTTCTTCTCTTGTCACTATATATAAAAATATAGTGTAAAATATATATGTAAAAAATTAACACTATATGTAATTAAGCTGCATCCAGAATAACTTGATAGTGAGGTGAGCGGCATATAAATTTAATTAATTAAACAATAAAGTTACTTGATACCAGACCATGACATATATAATGCTGGCAAAGGTTAGAAACATGGCTGAAATAGCATGACAGTGACATAGGAAACCGGAACAAATGACAGGACAATAGCAGGTTCAGTATAGCATAGAGTAGGTAAAAAAAAAAGTTTCCCTTTTTGGCGATGAGTGTAAAATTGTCATTGTCACTGACCAGTTATGAACAATCTTACTTTTGAATAATAAGCTATATTTGCTCAGCTGTGCAACCCCAATTGTGTCCAAGTATCATTGGTAACCCAAATCATTTTACTGGGTGTTTTAACTTCTTAAAGCAACAAGTTCCATTAGATAGAAATCATCATGTCATACACAGTGCTGGTAGGCTTAATCGTGTTTATTGAAATTGGTCACTTTCACATTTAAAAAAAAACTTTTTATCCAGTCATTAGTTTAATAAGTAACTCAAGGCAGCAAACATAGCTAGTAACTCCTCCCTTCTCCTTTTTTTCCTCAAAAGATTTTTACTGCAATGCTAAAATAGATTGAGCTACAGCATCCAAAGAACATCCTGTACCTAAATCAGTGGTGTGCAACTTTGGCAACTTTTAAGACCTGTGGACTTCAACTCCCAGAATTCCCTAGCCAGCATAACCAGCTAGGGAATTCTGGGAACTGAAGTCCACAAATCTTAAAAGTTGCCAAGGTTGGCCATCCCTGCCCTAAATGAAGCCAACTCACTAGGGATCAGTCATTAAGCCACACACTAAGCTAAAACTAACAAGAGATTAGCTTAGAACTAATCACCCATACACCAAGCCAGCATTCTCAGTCTCTTTTGTGCATTTAAATTCCCATTAACTCATCTTGAGAACAAGATAGATAGTAGATAACTAAATAACAGAAAAATGAATAAATTCATAATTGTATTTAATAAATTAAGATAAATTAATACATTAAGATAAATAATAGATAAAAGTAGATAAATAAAATACTTTATTTGGCCAAGTGTGATTAGATACACAAGGAATTTGTCTCTTGTACATGCAAAGCAACAGAACAATAATCATCACTGCATAATATCAATAAGAGTTGGTAGTAAAGAAAATAATAATACGGCCATACCATATGGGCAAATATACACAATAATAATACTGCAGCCATACTACATGGATAAATATACACACAGACATTAGACAGCACTGTGATAATTAGTTCAATTAAGATGAATCATGAATTAAGATGGATGGCATATAAACTTAATAAATAAATCTATCTGAAATAGTGGAAACAGCTCATCTAAAGTCTCCAAATAGCACTCCGCCCCCCATCCCAGCTTTCCTGCAAATAATCTTTTTATTGCAGGAACCAATCTTTTTATTAGTCTTTTTATTCCTTCTTTATTACCTGGGGAAACCCACCCAGGCCCCGCTTAAAGAGGTTTACTCCGAAGTCAGGGCCTCGAAGGGGACCTTTTGAAGGGAAAAAAAACACACACACACACACAATCCCGCAGGAAGGTCCCATGCCGGCCAAACGATCCAACCAGGCCTCAGAGATCCCGCTTGGAGGCTGCGGCCTGCTGACCTCCCCGCCGCCTCCCCACGGTCCCGAGCGCGGAAAGGCTCCATCCGGCTGGGCCCGCGGCCAGGAAGGCGGGCCTGCTCGCTCCCCGCCTGCGTGGAAGAAGGAAGGACGGCCGCCGGAGAGGAGCGCCGAGCGGCGGCCTCTCCTCTCCTCCTGGGCTGTTCTTCCCCGGCCGACCGAAGAGCGGCACTGTCTCCCCGCGGCCAGGCGCACGCTCGGCCCAGGCGTCCCCGACAGCCGCCGGGCCTGACTGAGGCGGCAAGAAGCGCCGGGCAGGGAGGGGGGGAAAAGCAGGCCGGCCCGCATCGTGGCAGCACCAGCGAGCGGCAGAAGCGCCGGAGACCCCGACTACCACCACCGCCGCCTTCCGCCACCGCCTGCTCGATGCTGCACCTCCCGGAGCTGCATGAGGTAAAAAGGCGGGCCGGGCGCGGGGATCTGTCTGGCGGCGGCTTCTTCCACTCGCCGGTGAGGGCAGGGGCGACATCTTGGCCGGAGCCGGGCGTCGCCTGAGGGAAGTCCTGAGGTAAAAGTTGCCGAGAGAGCGGGCCAAGTGTCCGCAGAGTGGCCGGGGGGCGCCTCCGGCCGTGTGAGGGACACCCCCTGCTCCCCACCGGGTATTGCGGGTCGTTTTGCGGCCTAAAGTCTAGGCCTCGCCTGCCCGCTTGCGGGAGGCGCCTCCCGGCGGCGGGACTCTCTCTCCCCGCTCGGACCTTTCTGCGGGCCCCGGGGGCTCCTTCTTCCCCCAACGCTCCCGCCCGAGCCCGGCCCTCATCGTGGTAGTGACGCCCGGAGGGGCTGAGCGCGGAAAGCCGCGCGAGGGAGAAGGAAGGAGCTGCTCGGCCGGCCGCGGTGGGACTTGGCTCGGCCGGGCCGCGGGGAGGGTGGAAGCGGGCGGCGGGCCCGGGTCGTCGTCGGGGAAAGGGGCCTTTATCTCGAGGCTTCGAAATGGGGGAGGAAATCAACGGCTGTGGAAAGTCTGAACTTTTGTTTTGCGACCGGCAGAGGCCGGTAGAAGCCTGCGAAGAAGGAAACTTTCTCGACGGCGGCAGCAGCGCCAGGATGGACTTCCCGTCCGCCCAACCCAAGCCTCCCCCCGACGGCAAAATCATCTTCTATCCGCCTGGAGTGAAGGAGATCACGGATAAGATCACCAACGACGAAGTGGTCAAACGCTTGAAGGTAAGGTAGGCCCCGGCCTTGGCCTGGATTTTTCTCCCCTGATAGACTGGCCTTGCCCTTTTAAAGAGGGGCACTGGAATACTCTTGGCACCAGGCTGGGAGTTATAGTTCAGCCTGAGGCATCAAAGGGGAGTTCCGTGACTTTGGGCCAATCATCAGGAGATGGGGAGTTCTAGCCCCACCTTAAGAAATCCAGCTGGGTGACTGAGTTCTAGTGCCCAGGTAGGCATAAAAGCTAGCTGGGTGACTGAGTTCTAGTGCCACCTTAGGCATGAACGCCGTCTGGGTGACTTTGAGGGCCAATAATATCCTCTGTTTGAACTTGCCTTAGGAAAGTTGCAACTGCTGTTGTTTGTAAGCCATTTATTAATACGTAAGCTGTTTTTTAGTTCAATATAGCAGTTAAGGTGCTCTGCTAGAAACCAGGAGACTGTGAATTTTAACCCTGCCCTAGGCATGAACTTTGGCAGGGTGGGCCAATCACCAGGAGACTGAGAGTTCTAGTTCCACCTTAGGCAAGAAATATGGCTGGGTGACTTTGGGCCAGTCACTAGGAGATGGTGAGTTCTAGTCCGGCCTTAGGCATGAAAACCATCCAGGTGACTGGACTAATTACCAGTTGACTGTGAGTTCTAGTCCCACCTTAGCCATGGAAGCCAGCTGTGTATCTTTGGACCAGTCACTCTCTTTTTCAACCCAACTCATCTCATAGAATTGTTGTGAAGAAAATAGAAGGAGGAAGATGTGTTGGGCATGTTTGCCGCCTTGAGTTATTTAAAAATAATAAATGTGGGATACAAATAAATAAAATATTCCATTGTGTAGGAGGGATTGATCATTGTGTTTGATCTCAGAGTTGTTCTCTTATTTGTATAAGCCATTTCATTCTCTAGTGTCACTTTGATTCTCAAAAGCCTTGCGCCTCCTGTTTTCAGATAGAAAACACCCCCCCTCTCCCCCCCGCCTCCCCAATTTTTATGTGTATTTTATGGGGCTCCATAGCACCTTAAACGTGCTAAGGAGCCCCATAAAATTTAAGGTGTGCTCTGCACACCTTAAGCATGCCTTTTTATTAAGTTGCACAACAGCTGCAGAAGGCAAGTGCACAACACTAAAATAAATAACACGCTTAGGTCTATTAATACTTACTAGAAAATAATAGCTGATGATACTACAGCCATATTTAAGGCTGACAAATACCTGTCCTCAAATGTTCATGAATTTCTAGGAATGGTGGAATGGTTAAGTATATGCTTATTGTTGCTTGCAGGGTTTTGTTGTTTTTGCCAAAAAGAAAAAATGTGTTTTTCTCTTCTATAGAAATTAGCTTGATCTGAGCAAAGTGGGGGATAGGAAGTGAATGTGAGGGACAGAGGTAGAAGAGAGGAAATGAAGATTACTCCAACGTGGCGGGGAAGAATGTGGATAATTTACCCAGAGTAGTATATAACACAGCAGCTTCTTGCTACATTGAAAATCAAGTTGAGTGGTTGTGTTCACACTGCATATTGGGACCACAAATTAGACTTTTAGTCTAGTCTGTAACGCAAAACATGATTCATTTTGGGTTCAATGTGACATACCATCAAGGTAGCTCTGTCATTTGATCCTTTTTATAGACAGGTTGAAAAAAAAATATGTAGGTTAGGGCTGACATGAAACAGCTATCCCATCTGCTCTACCCATATGGAGGTGATGATTTTGATTAGAAATAATTGAAAAAAATGGAGTTTTTTTATTTTCAGAAAAGAAGCTGTTGCCATACAGGGCATCTTTTTTTAAATACTAAAGAAAAAAAATCGGACATGGGATTGGAAGCTTGCATTTTCATTTCTTTTTAAAATCATGCTATTTCTGAAGAAACAGTTGGAAGAACTAGCAGTTTTGTGGACATTATTAGTTATCAGAATGAAAGTTTAGCAAACTTTGTAATGCACGGTGCATTTATAGGAATAATGTTCCTGGATTATTAGACTTTATTCAGTGTAAGAGACGCTGAAATACACTATTTCAAGATCTTTGGCTGCCAGATAGGTAGATCTTGTTGAAATTCACACATTATATCAGGAATTATTTGGTTTTGATTTTGTATGTTGTGTAAAACCAATCATATTATAAAATGCATGTTACTGATTATTAAATGATTTGTAACTAACCTTAGCAAATTGGATTAGTCCAAAGTATAAACCTTGTTTCCATGAGCAGAATGTAATTTGTTTAGGAAATCAAGCCTTAGATATTAGCTAGCTAGATATTTTTATTGTGATAAAATGAGCATATTGTGCTAAATCATGATTTCTTTTTTCGGGTTTTGCTTAGCATGTTGTTTGAATGCAGGTATCTGTGTTTTGAATGATGACCAAGTAGGCTATGATTGAACCCAGCCAACACATTGTTATAGTGTCGAAATTCTTTCTGAAGCTTTGAGTGGTATAACAATAAGCCAACATGTTAGCCTGAAAAACTATATCAATTCCTTAACATGTGGCATGGCAATCCCAAATTTCATTTGTGGAAACTGCTACTTTAATGTTTAATTAGGAATGATGTTCTCGGTATTTGGATTTAGTGAAAGAGTGGAGAACATTTGATCAGGAGGAATTTAGTTGCCTCTGTTTTGCATACAACTTGTTCTATATAATGTGATATCTTGCTTGGGGTTTTTTTTTGGGGGGGGGGAAGGGAGCTGCTCTCCTCCAATCCTCTATTCTTGGCTGCTTTGTGCTCTTGCCTCCTGCTGTAGAGAAAGTGAGGGGGTTCATTTCTTGTGCTAAACCATTATGTGGCTTACTTGGTTTTGCCTACTATTCTTTATGTATCTTGCAAATTGTGCCATGTCTCAACCTAATCAATATAATCCCAAATTGCAATAATCTTAGAATATTTCAGCAGACATTTGAGGTTAACTAGTCCTTTGTAGAAGGCAGGGAATAACTAGAACCATGATGTTTCTTATCTCCTCCTCCTGCTTTCTGCCATCCTCAAGTGTGATGGAAAGTGCATCTGGAGAAGCAGAGGGGAAGTCTTTTGGCTTTCTCATGGAAAAGCCCAGGTGAAGAGGCTGCACAGTCCCAAGCTGGATGAGGGAAGCAGGAAGAGGTTTAGGGTAGCCATACCCCAGAATCTCTTAGGATATGTCTAGTACAGGGGTCACCAACCCCCTGTCTATGGACCAGCACCAGTCCGCGGCATGCCAGAAAGCGGTCCACACAAACAAGCGAAGTCCCATCCACGGGATGCAGGCAGCATGCGAAACCACACCCCCTCCGGCCTGTGGAAAAACCTCTCTCCATGGAACCAGTCCCTGATGCCCAAAAGATTGGGGGCCGTTGGTCTAGTAGGTTGAGTTTGGCAAGATTCTGTCCATTGGGGTAAACAAATCAAGGATTGAACTCAATTGGACTTTGCTGTGTCATCTCTGGCCTCAAGAAGACCTATGAAGTCATAGATCCTTCCTGTCTTTTCTTTACAGCCAGTCCTTAACTTACAACCATTCCTTTAGCAACCGTTCAGAGTTATGACATTGCTGAAAGAAGTCTGGTCCTTGCCGTTATGACCATTGTACCATCCCCCAGGGTCATGCGATTGCAGTTTGGGAACTGGGCAATGTAGGTGCTTGCTCTTATGACCAGTGATTTGCATTCTTTTCTTGCCAGTTTCTGGGAAAATGATGCCTATTCGGGAGAATATGTTTGCGCATTTGCTTATTGACTGCAGATTTGCTTAATCACCGTGATTTACTTGACCATCGTTAAAAATGGTGGTTAAATCAGGTCTGGCTTGACTTAAGGACAGCAAAGTCTTACAGCAGAAATAATTGCAGTCATATATTAAGGAATACCTGTACTTTTTACTACAAAATTGTTTTTGTCTTATTAAGATGGCCTTTGTGAGAAAGACTTTACTGAAAGTTTGCAAAGTGAACAAGGAAGATTGCATCTGTTTTGCTGGCACTTTATGTCCTAGTTAGTGGGCCAGGGCTTGGCTAGAAGCTCAGGGCATTAAACAAATGGTTTGCAACTGAAGCCATTTCCTACATTTCTTTGGCAAGTTTAATGTTTCCTTTTAATTTCATGTATTATTTTAAATTTGTAAGCCACCCATCTTCTGGAGTCAAGCAGCGTTGAAATCTAAGAAGTAAAATGAACTATATCAGGGGATTAAGTATTTCAATGGAAAGTGCTTTATGTGAATGCATTCGTTTATTACAATTATGTCACACACTTTTCTTCCTTTTTTGATGCTTCTGCCTTTTCCTTCTTTATCAAAATCTTGTGTCATCTCCATGTTTGAAAGATCACTGAAATTCTCATACATGAAAACAAATGTTCAGTAGAATTGGTGTTTTTAATGCACTGGAATTGCCTGTTGTGTGGAGGACTCAATGGCAAATTTTATATATGTAATCCACATTTTCCGCCCGGCCTCCTATAAAGTATGCTGAACCTTTTCAGTATGTGTTAGAATATGATTCTGATTAATTACTTAGCTGTTAGAAATGTACTTTATGTATAATAAATTTAAAACAAATGCCATTTTTTTCTAGAATTATTAAACTAGTGATATTATTGGACATGCTCAAAGTATCCATCAGATATCAAATTAATGAAAAATCTATTGGCACAGAATACAGCTAGTCCTCATTGTGATTGTCACAATGTCCATTCTAGCCCTCAAGCCAACAAAATTAATAGTACTAAAGAAATGATAAATGTTTTTAAGATTGTAAGGATATTTGGCTCAAGGTCTGAAGGTTTTAGAAAGGCTGGGAAGCTTAAGCACAGAAGTTGTGCTTAAATTTGTCATAATGCAAGCTATTACCTTTGTTCATCAGAAACAGTTACTGCAAGGAAAATAAACTGAAGAATGAAATGAATGACAAATTTTAAAAATATAATAAAGGGGAACTGTGTGGTACAAAACAAGATTTCAGGTAGGGTTTCTAGCCTGGATGCTCTACTAATGGTTGAACTTGAGCTCCCAGAATCCTTCAGCTGACATGTCCACTGCTGAGAATTCTGGGAGTTGAAGTCCACAAGTGTAGAACTTGCCCACATTAGGAAACACTGGTTTAAAGATACGAGTTTATGAACTGGCAAGTATTTATTTTAAAGAGAATGATCCCATAACAGGGGGAAAGGTTAATTGTGAAAAAGGTAATATGACTCAGATGTCTGAAAACTTGGGAGTATAATTTATTCTTTTTGTAATTGAGAAAGGCTCTTGTTGCTTTTAAGGAAAAAAAATTCTGCATTTTATTTTATATTATTTATTATTTTATTATAAAAAGTAAAAGAAAAACAAATCAAAATAAAAACATATATTCAACCCTAACGAAAAAGAAACAAATAGTGTTGGTAAGAATCCACCTAGGAATGATGATACTATTATGTGATTAACCAGCTGGTGATAACTTTGAGATATCTTTAAATATTTTAAGAGTGAAATTTCAATATTTTCTTTCAGTCATTTGTTTTTTTAAATTAACATCATTTTGTGTTAGGTCCTCACCCGATTTATATTTAGTTTAATTGCTTTTCAGATTGCAATAGTGGTGCATTGGATGATACATGCTAACTTTATGAATCCTAAGAATATAGTCATGAAATATTTGACTGGCGCCCCTTAATGCATGTCATTAATCTGCATAACGACATATTACAACTACTGAAGCATTAGTGCAGGAGGCTAAGTTTTTTTAGTACGTTAGAAGAATGTTTCCTAGAAATCGGAGAAAATTTAACACAAGTAAATCTTGACAGAATGATATGTGGTCTCTTGTGAAAGAAGTAAAAATAGCTGAATGTAAGAAAAGGCTTCTGCCCACGTCATTATATGGAAGTGAGCATTGGATATGCTGGAAGAAATATACAGTGGAACTTCGGTTCACAAACGCTTCTGTTCACAACCAAATTGGTTCACAACCAAAAAATCAGCTAAATGTCGGTTCAAGAACAAATCCTCGGTTCACAACCAAAGTTCCTGAGGACGAAGAAATCTCAAGAGAGAAAACACCTGAAGGAGAGCATCCTTCCATCGTGGAGGCAGACTCTCCCGCAAAACAGAAACCTCCCTTGCACTCAGAATCGACCGACTGAACAGTTTTCTCTGTTCATGGTTTTCTCAGTTTTTGTATTAAAGGATTTTACTGTTACACTGTGATTTCTATGGCACAGTGAAGTATTTGTGTGCTTCAAAATCTTAAAAAAAACAATAGAGTTCATAGGAGTTTGGAATGGATCAATCGTATTTCCATACAACCCAATGGGAAAATTTGTTTCAGTTCACAACCACCTCGGTTCACAACCAAAGTTATGGAACAAATTGTGGTTGTGAACTGAGGTTCCACTGTAGTTGACTTAAGGGGAAAAATTTAGTTTAACATTGAAGCATTAAGAATGCCTTATGAGTGGCGCAGGACATGAAGGCAACATCTCCTGCCATCAGTTAGAAGAGAAGGGGATCTTCTCTTCTAACTGATAGCAGGAAGAAGACTGCATTCTAACCACTAGTGGTGCAGTGGTTAGAATGCAGTATAGCAGGCTAATTCTGCCGACTGCCAGCAGTTCAATTCTCACAGGCTCAAGGTTGACTCAGCCTTCCATCCTTACAAGGTTGGTAAAATGAGGACCCAGATTGTTGAGCCTTGAGTGGTGCAGAGGGTTAAGAATGCTGTATTTTGTAATTAAGTATTCAGCTCCCAGCTGCCTGCAATTTAGCAATTCGAATCCCACCAAGCTCAAGGTCGACTCAGCCTTCCATCCTTCCGAGGTAGGTAAAATGAGAACCCAGATTGTTGGGGG
>JANHJO010364611.1:0-12577 GCA_032468235.1 Pseudoxyrhopus heterurus
GCATGTGCTTGTTACCTAATGATGCATCCCGTCGGCCATTTTAGTCAGTCGATGTAAGGAACTCATAAAATGGAGGCTTGCCATAGACTTAGACAAGTGAAGGCTTGCCATAGACTTAGACTTAGAATACTTTTATTGTCATTTTAAATGTACGCTAATCGGCATGCATTAAAATGAAATTTCATTGCATACATGCCATGAGGATAATTAAAAGACTGGAAAGCTTTTGGCAGTTTGAATCTAACCAGGCTCAAGGTTGACTCAGCCTTCCATACTTCCGAGGTCGGTAAAGTGAGGACCCAGATTGTTGGGGGGGGGGCGAGGTGCTGACTCTGTAAACCGCTTAGAGAAGGCTGTAAAGCAGTGTGAAGCGGTATATAAGTCTAAGTGCTATTGCTATTTAGAATAGCGTTCCCCCAACCTTTCCATATTGTGGATCAATGGGGGGGCAGAGAGAGAGACAGGATGGTTCCATAGGAATGGCAGCCGAATGCATGCCCACATGCAGCTCCATTTGCGCAAGCAGCAATAGTTTGCACCCCTTACACAAATGGAGCTGCTCACGCACACACCTGCCACTTATGCATGTGCAGTTGCTTGTACACATGTGTTCACCTGTCACTTCCACAGCCCGGTTCAAAACTGGATCATGGCCCGTGGGTTGGGCACCCTTGCTTTAGAAGGAAAGATGAGAAGAACTGAACATGCAGAGCAGAGAGGCGATGCATTAGCAGTCTTCAAATTCCCCAAGAGGTAGTTCATACGATGCAAAATAACCTAGAACATAGAATCATAGGGTTGGAAAGGACCTTGGAGGTCTTCTAGTTCAACCCCCTGCTCAGCCAGGAGACCCTATACTATTTCAGAGAAATGGCTGACCAATCTTTTCTTGAAAATCTCCCATGATGGAGCATCTACCGTTTTTGGAGGCAAGTTGTTCCACTGGTTAATTATTCTCACTATTGGGAAATTTCTCCTTAGTTCTAGGTTGCTTCTCTACTTGATCAGTTTCCATCCATTGCTTCCTATCTTGCCTTCAGGGGCTTTGCAGAACAGGTTGACCCCCTCTTTTTTGTGGCAGCCCCTCAAATATTGGAATACTGCTGTCATGTCACCCCTAGTCCTTACCTTTGTTCAGCTAGACATACCCAGTTCCTGCAACTATTCATCTTATGTTTTAGTCTCCAGTCCACTAATCATCTCTGCACTTTATCTAGAGTCTCAACATCTCTTTTGTATTATTTTATTGGTTTAATGTTTGTAATTGTTTTAACAGTGTTATAGAGATACAATTGCAAATTGCCACATCAGTGATAATAGAAATTGGGGAAAAAATTCATTTTACCATGCTAAAAATTTATTGCATTGATATGCATGGAGCCAACAATTTGGCATTGGGAAACTCAAGCAAGAATGGCACCTTCCAATTACTAAACCCTCCCATGGTGAAGGGTTCCAATCCTTTCTCTTTACTTCCAGAAGTGAGAAAATGGAATAACAATTTTAAGTTGCAAGAAAACAAGTTTCATTCACAAAGAAAATCCTTACACTAACAGTAGAGGACAGTTGAACAAATGAATTGGAAAGGAAAGCCATCTGTCAGTCCTTTGAAGAAGACCAGATAAGGAAGCCAAAGTTAGAAATAATAATTACTGTTTTTATTAGAGGGTTATAATATCAGAATCTTGCAAATCTGAATGTACCTCTCTCCTTCCTCGCATTATCTTCATGAGAACTAGGGAGTGCCAACCCTGAGTGGTTTTCCCAAATTACATCCTGCTTTGGACTCAGATTTCTTCTTATCTGACCATCGTCTTGGCTCTCCCTCCTGTTCCTCAGGGTTATTCTCACAACCCATTAGACCACCTCTGAGGATGCTTTGATTTGGATTTCTGCCTTGAGGATGGGATTTGTTGACCTTTTGTGGCTCCAAGAAGGGGTAGGAATCCACTACTTGATATAATTTTAGTCTTAATTCCTTTGTTATTGGTTTTGATTCTGGAAATCTAGAAAAGATATGTGTCTACTATCAACCCTCCTTCCATCCATCCATCCATCCATCCATCCATCCATCCATCCATCCATCCATCTATCCTTTTTTTAGAATTAAACTATTGTGAGAAAATTATTTAGTTTTTTTTTTGCTTTGCTGATTGGATCATACATAGTAGAACTTCAAAATATCGAGACAGACAGACAGACAGACTATCCATCCATCCATCCATTTTTAAGAATTGAACTATTGTGAGAAAATTATTTAGGTTTTTGCTTTGCTGATTGAATCATACACAGTAGAACTTCAAAATAGACAGTTAGACAGACAGACAGACCATCCATCCATCCCTCCATCCCTCCCTACATCCTTTTTTAAGAATTGAATTATTGTGAATTATTTGCTGATTGGATCCTATGTAGTAGAACTTCAAAATATACTTTTCACTTTGCAGGTGGATTCTCAATGTGCGAAAATAAAACAGAAAGAACCGATTCTGTGAAGTTTGCAGAAGCTCCAGATGATAAATATCTTGCTTGCTTTGGACCTGAGACTTCTGCCAAAAGAAGTGAACGTTGCACCACGACTTAAGTGGTGTTCACCATCATCTTAAACCCAGGAATAATCACCCATTTCATTATGACTAGCGAAGCATTTTCTTCAGAAGCTTCTTTTTTGCAAAGTAGGAGAAAGGCTTTTGCCAAGGAAGCAATGCAGTGGTGGGATTGGAATAACTTAACAACTGGTTCTCTGGCTGGATAGGCGTGGCCGGTTGGTCATGTGACTGGGTGGGTGACGTCACTCATCACACCCAGCCCCGCCCCTTGGCCACTCACCTCAAAGAAAGAGGTAAGATTCAGCCGGTTGGGACTAATCCCACCACTGGCTGGCCCCACCCCCACCCATTTTCAGCCTGTTTTTTGGCCGTTTGTTGGGCCATTTTACAGGCCGTTTTTTGGGCTGTTTTCAGGCTAGTTTTCATGATGGTTTTGGGCCATTTTTCAGGTTGTTTTTGGTCCGAAAAATGGCACAGAAAACAGGCTGAAAAACGAGCGGGGGCGGGGCCAGCCAGTGGTGGGATTTGCAGTTCGCCAAACTGTGCAGAACCTTAACTACAGTTCGCCTGAACTAGTGTGAACCGGCAGCAGCCCACCTCTGAAGCGATGTCCCACCAAACTCCCCACTCACCCCAGAGATGTAGGTCGTCTACTCCAGCCCCCCCACCAATCTCACTTCTTCTTCCAGTTGGCAAATAAATCCATCGCCAATGTGAAAAGGAAACAGGAGACAACAGAAGCAGCTCTTTTCTCCCCAGACTCACTTCAAACCCACGTTGCAAGCAAAAATCATTGGAATGTTTGTTATTCTTTAAAACAAAGAGGGGAAAAAATATCCACCACAAACTTGGTCTGCCTCTCCAAATTTCTCTTTCCTCCAGAGAAGAAAAATAACAGCAAATAAGGAGAAATTTTCTGACAGTAAGAACAATCAATCAACGGAACAGCTTGCCTTCAGAAGTTGTGAGAGCTTCATCACTGGAAGCTTTCAAGAAGAGATTGGACTGCCAGAAATAGTGTAGGGTCTCCTGCTTGGATGGGGGGCTGGACTAGATGACCTACAAGGTCCCTTCCAACTCTGTTAATCTGTTAAAACCTTCTGACAAGCAAAGCCAGGTTCACTTAATAACAGTGTTAATAATTTAACAACTGCAGTGATTCGCTTAACAGGTGCAGCAAGAAAGATCATGAAATGGGGAAGAATTCACGTAAGAAATGTCTTGCTTAGCCACATAAATTTGGGACACAGGTAGGAGTACAGGTAGCCCTCAACTTACAACAGTTCATTTTGTGACCGTTCAAAGTTACAATGACACTGAAAAAAGGGACTTATGACTGTTTTTCACACTTACGACCATTCCAGCATCCTCATTGTCACATGATCAAAATTCAGATGCTTGGCAAGGGACTCATAGTTATGACAGTTGCAGAGTCCCAAGGTCATGATGTAAATCAGATTGTTGTTGGCAAGATGCTAACTCTTTAAACCGCTTAGAGAGGGCTGTAAAGCACTGTGGAGTGATATGTAAATCTATGGGCTATTGCTATTCCTAAGCTCACATAATAAATGTTTCACTTAGCTACATAAATTTTGGGCTCAATTATGATCGTAACTCAAGGATTACCTGTATAATTGGGTAAGGATTGCCTGTACCAAACCAGAACTGCCACACCAAGCACCAAACAAATAGATTTCTAAATCCCCTACATTCTTTCCAGATGCGGGGACATTTTTTTCTCCTTTCTTTGTAATCAAAAGTTAATTTTCCTGTAGCTTCCCACCCCTCTTCAACCCCGACCCACCCTCTCTTGATGCTCCATGCATGGAGGGAGGGTGAGGAGAGAGCCACATTGATATGTTGTCTCCTTCTTCATCCTTATCTATCTTCTCATTCTCCTCCCTCATCCTCATCTATCTTCTCCTTCTTCATCCGTCTCTATCTTCTCCTTCTCCTCCCTCATCCTCATCTATCTTCTCCTTCTTCATCCTTCTCTATCTTCTCTTTCTCCTCTCTCATCCTCATCTATCTTCTCCTTCTTCATCCTCTATCATCTCCTCCTCCTCCCTCATCCTTGGAGGTATTCTAGTCCAACCCCATGCTCAAGCACGAGACCCTATGCTATTTCAGACAAATGGCTGTCCAGTCTCTTCTTAAAAACCTCCAGCGATGAAGCACCCACAACTTCTGAAGGCAACTTCTGTTCCACTGGTTAATTGTCCTCCCTGTTAGGAAGTTTCTCCTCAATTCCAGGTTGCTTCTCTCCTTGATTAATTTCCATCCATTGAATCACAATAGAGCTGGAATGGACCTTGGAGGTCTTCTAGTCAAGCCCCTGCTCAAGCAGACAAACCTATACAATCTCAGAAAAGTGGCTGTCCAGTCTCTTCTTAAAAGCCTCCAGTGATGGAGCGCCCACAACTTCTGGAGGCAACTTCTGTTCCACTGATTAATTGTTCTCACTGTTAGGAAGTTTCTCCTTAATTCCAGGTTGCTTCTCTCTTTGATGAGTTTCCAGCCATTGTTTCTTGTCCTGCCCTCAGGTACTTTGGAGAATGATTTGACCCCCCTCTTCTTTGTGGCAGCCTCTCAAATATTGGAATACTGCTATCATGAAATTCTTGCTGGGTTGACAGAATCGTAAGATTTTTGAACCACAACAATACCGGCAACAATGAATTAGTACAATTGTTATTGCAGCATTTATCTTCCTATAGAACCACGGGACAAATAAGTGTTTTTGCACAGGTCCTTCCTACACAAGCTCTTAATACAATTTGTTCAAAAACTGTCGGCATTAATGCAGTTGTTAAGTGAATCACAAGTTAGTAACACGGCTGTTAAGTGAATCTGGCTTCCCCCTTGACTTTGCTTCTCAGAAAGTCGCAAAAAGGGATCATGTGACCCCAGGACACTGGAACTCTCATAAATATGAGTCAGTTGCCAAGCATCTGAATTTTGATCATGTGACCACAGGGATGCTGCAATGATCGGGGAAATGTGAAAAATGGTATGAAGTCACTTTTTCTAGTTCCATTGTAACTTTCACTAAATGAAGTCACTAAATGAAATGTTGTAAGTTGAGGGATACCTGTATAGATGGATAAGTGTGTGTGTGTGTGTGTGTGTGTGTGAGACAGAGAGAGAGAGACAGAGACAGACAGAGATAAAGAAAAGAGAGACAGAGAGAAGAAAAAGGAGATAGAGAAGAGAAGAAAAAGAGAGAAAGAGGAGAGAAGAGGAGAAAGAGAGAGAAGAAAGGAGAGAGAAAGGGGAAAAGAAGAGAGAAAGAGAGAGAGAAAGAGAAGACAGAGAAGAAGAGAGAGAAGAGAGAAGAAAAAGAGAGAGAGAAAGAGGAGAAAAAGAGAGAGAAGAAAGGAGAGAGAAAGAGAGAGAGAGAGAGAAGAGAGAAGAAAGGAGAGAAAGAGAGAGGGAGAGAGAGAGAAGAAAGAGGTGAGAGAAAGAGAAAGAGAGAGATGGGGGAGGAGAGAGTCAGTTGGTTTTTCATGACTAAAACAGAACTAGAACTCACTATCACTTGGTTTCTAGGCCAATAGACAAGCCAGAACTATTCACTGAAGGGTACTTTTTCTGATACGCCCCCTACTCCATTTGGTGGTCTATTTGGGTATGGCCTAATGGTATTAGAGCAAGACAGGTAACTTTGTGGTGAGAAACCCTCTCTACGGTTTTGCAAGCCTGACACATTATTTCCATGAAACTGAGATGGATTCATTGAAAGGAGACACCCATCATTCTTTCAATAATGCAGGCTATCTTTGACGAAAGACCTCTCTGCACACAAAGTCTTCTCATTCCTAAAAAGTCCTATATTTAACATTTATATACAAATTTACTGGTAAGTCCCAAATTCACACAATGAATATCATATGCAATGACTTGGCTTCCTATGTTAACATTTCAAACTTCGGGATTATTTTAATATACTGACTGGGTCTGTATTAAAATATAAACGTGTCCAGGCTAAATAAATTGTGTTTTATTGCATATGTTGGCTGACCGTTTTAATACAGGGCAAAATCAAGAAATCCATAAAATCTAAGTCCTGAATTAAAATAAATCCAAATAAAAATCCCTTAGCAATTCTACAGTAAGAGTATAAAAATAACCCCATACAACATTACATTCAAAACTAGATTACCTTCCTGGAAAATCTTTTAAGATGAGGTATATAAAACATTCTCTTGAATCTCTACACCAAGCACAGCCAGACTTCATATTAAAAAGCTACAAAGATTATACTTTATTATATGATACCCTGTGTTAAAAATTAAGGGAAACATACCATTGTCCACAAATGAAAATACGTCATATTGATATGTTAATAATGTTGGATAGCATACAAGATTGGTTTAATGGTTAAGGCACCAGGCTAGAAACCAGAAGACTGTGAATTCTAGTCTTACCATAGGCCTGAAAACTGATTGGGTAACTTTAAGTCAATCACTAGGAGATTGTGAGTTCTAGTCCTCTCTTAGACATGAAAACCAGCTGATGATTTTGGGCCAACCACCAGGAGAAGGTGAGTTCTAGTCCTGCCTTGGTATGAAAAACTGGCTGGGTGACTTGGACTCTCTTCTCAGTCCAACCTTCCTCCAAGGGTTGGTATTGTGGGGAAAAGAGGAGGAGGAAAGTATATTAGATATGAATTATTTATAAAAAAAAATATAAAGGTGGGATAAAAATTAATAAAGGAACGACGGTGGCGATGAAAATGATTGACATGCAAGATTCTGTCTCTGTTTTCTGAGTCACAACACAACGTTGCCCTGTTGTAGTTCTACTGAAGGAAACCAATACTCCATTCGGAAGTTCAACTTTGCCAGTCTAAAGAGTTAAGCTGGTTACAACCAGAAGGTGCCACCATCTGCTGTCTGGATTGCCTGTGGGATCTTGTCTATAAATATAGGGATGAAATTTTAAGAGCAGCACGGTAGCGAAAGAAGACTGAGAGAATAAATCAAATCCTGATTTAAGAGACCATGCAATGAAATTTTTGACAGAACATGCCATGGCCCTAGAAATGATTGGTATCATCCTCTGGAAAGTCTGCAATGAGATAGAAGATGGGCAACTTGCAACAAAACCACGATATACAATACAGAGAGTCCTCGACTTACAACAGTTCATTTAGTGACCAATTCAAAGTTACAACGGCACTGGAAAAACGACTTATGGCCATTTTCACACTTACAACCATTGCAGTAACTGGTATGTATTTATGACGGTTGCAGTGCCATGGAGTCACATAATCTCTTTTTGCAGCCTTCTGGCAAGCACAGTCAACGGGGAAGCCAGATTCACTTAACAACCGTGTCACTAACTTAACAGCTGCCACGATTCACTTCACAACGGCGGCTAGAAAGATCGTAAAAATGGGGCAAAACTCACTTAACCCATGTCTCACTTAGCAACCGAAATTTTGGGCTCCATTGTGGTCGTAAGTTGAGGACTACCTGTACACTGTACAATTAACCAGCGGAACAGCTTGCCACCAGAAGTTCTGGGTGCTTCATCCCTGGAGGTTTTTAAGAAAAGACTAGACGGCCAGCTATCTGAAATGGAATAGGGTCTCTTGCTTCACCAAGGGGTTGGACTAGAAGACCTCCAAGGTCCCTTCCAGCTCTATTCTGACTGATTGACTGATGGCTCAAAAAGATTTGCCACGTTTAGCTGTCTGTACATTTAGTCCTCAACTTACGACCACAACTGAGCTCCAACTATCTGATGCTAAGCAAGACGGTTGTAAAGTGAATTTTGCCCCTATTTTATCACCTTTCTTGCTACGGTTGTTAAGTGAACCACTGCAGTTGTTAAATTAGTAACATGGTTGTTAAGTGAATTCCCCAAATTTGATTTTGCTTGTCGAAAGGTCACGAAAGGGGATCACGTAACACCAGGGCAGTGCAAACATCATAAAAATGAGTCCGTGGCCAAAATAAATAAATAAATCTGAATTTTGATTGTGTGAAAAACGGTTAAGTCACTTTTTTCAGTGCCATTGTAACTTCGAACGGTCAGTAAATGAACAGTCCAGGACTACCGATACGACTAAGCTATCATATCGTATAAACTTTATAAAGATCAAGAGCCATGCTTTGCAAACTAAAGTGACGGCAATGAATGAAATAAAGATTGCGTGTACGAGATCGCACACATCCACCAAAAGCTAAATCCATCTGCAGTGGTTACTAACTTAAATCTATATAAAGATCAGACTAATATAGCTAAGTCTTATGTTCCATCCTTCCCTCTTCTAAATGTCCTGGACCACGAGGTTTCATCTTACAGGATCTCAAAAGGAATTTTGAAGTGAAGGATCTTTAGCTGAGCGTGTGATAAAGTCACGGAACAAAAAAAAAAAATAAGCCATCTTATTTATAGGTCTCATTCCTAAAAACCAACATTGAACAATATTGGTTCCTGCCACCATCATAATAAAATAAAACATTGATCATCTGTGTGTGTCCCATCAAATACAGAAATATTACAATACTTCCCTGCTGTATTAAGAAAATGGGAAAATTTGCATCCGTTTTAGATGGGTCTTGCAAACACAGAACCTGCAGCCACAATTTACTCAGTAAATCATAGTTTACAAGCAGGTGAGGCCCTAAATATTTTGAGCTTAGACTTCATGTTCTATTTACATGCAGTCTGTTTGGTTCAGAGTTTAACATATTATTAAAAAAAGATGTTTAAACTCCAGAAAGAGTGCGGAGAAGAGCAACAAAGATCATTAGAAGGCTGGAGGATAAAACATATGAAGAACGGTTGCAAAAATTGGAGATGTCTAGTTTAGTGATAAGAAAAACTAGGAGCGACATGTTAGCAGTGCTCCAATATTTGAGGGGCTGCCACAGAGAAGAGGGGGTCAGTTTATTCTCCAAAGCACGTGAAGGCAGGAAAAGAAGCAATGGATGGAAACTAATCAAGGAAAGAAGCAAACTAGAACAAAGGAGAAAATTCCTGACAGAAAAATTAGCCAGCGGAACAGCTTGCCACCAGAAGTTGTGGGTGCTCCAAGACTGGAGGTTTTCAGGAAGAGACTGAGACAGCTATTTGTCCAGAAAGTCAATGGGGTAGCTAGATTAAGAACTCTGGCAAGAAACATCATAAAATGGAGGTAACCTCAATTGACAATTGTCTCACTTAGCAACAGACGTTTTGGGTTCAATTGTGGTTGTAAGTCGAGGAATATCTGTAATTCAAATATACTTGAAGACGATAAACCCAGAATAAAAAATGTGACTGGGAGAATAATGAAAGATTCCTGTCGGTATTTAAATTATAATTCTTCTTGGAACTAAAAAGGAGCTTGCTTTTGTACATCAAAATGTCACTCAAGAAAAAAATATAGAAATTACAGAAATATAGTTTGATGTTCTGTACCATTCCCGGAGGACAGATCAAAAATGCAGCCAGGGCTTAAATTTGGATTGGAAACTGATCTTTCCCTGGCTTTAAAACTATAATTGTAAAATCACATGTGTGCCATTCTCTTCGGGTCTTAAAACAGCATCAGATATTAATACAAAGAACTTTTTTTTTTCATTTTGGTCAGAAAAAGTTTTACATAGGGATCTGAAGGAGACACACAACTTATAAATCAATGTTTTTACCCTACCCTGTTAATAGTCCAGCAGCTTTTAAATTAAATCATTTAAAAAAAAACACTTTATTCTGTCCACTTGCACCTGTTTTTTTTTTACTGTACCAGATTTGATACTGTTTTATCACTAATTACGGTTCTCAACAGGTGTGACTCATCTGGCTTTCTCTTGATTTGGAAAATAAGCAAGGTCAGGTCAGGTCTGGGTTGTAAACGGATGGGAGACCACTCAGAGATCCCCACCTTATAGGTGAGGATAATAATGATAATAATAAGAATAAGAAACAACATCAGTGGCTGCAGCAAAACCTCACAAACTGATTATCTACAAAGTCACAATCAAATTGCCAAAATCATACATTGGAAGCTTTGCCAGAAGTTTGGCTTTGAATGCAGCAAAAATGATTGGGAATAGCAAACTGACAAAGTTCTTGAAAATGAACAGATCAAGAACTTGTGGGGCAAACAGACAGACGTCTGGCCCACAACATGCCTGATATCACTACTGTGGAAAAGAAAAAAAAAGTCTGGTTCATTGATATTGCAATACCAGGCGATGCATGAATTGAAGAGAAACAGGTGGAAAAAAATAATGAAATATTGCGATTTGCAAATTGAAGTTGAGCGACTATGGAGGAAGAAATCAATGGTTGTACCAATAGCAAGAGGAGCCCTTAGAGCAATACCCAAAGGGTTGCCTAGAAGATACATGGAAATCCTGAATTTATTGGCCCTGAATATCCTCACTTTGCAAAAACAAACCATCCTACTTGGAACTGCCTATATACTTAACAGCTCTTAGGTCCTTAGTTAAGACTTGAATATGTTAAGTTCTTACTGGTCCCAGTCTGTGAAGCGAATTGAGGATTAAATCTAGGAGGAGGAGGAGGAAGAGGAGAGCTGGAAGGGATCTTGAAGGCCTTCTTGTCCAACTCCCTGGTCAAGCAGGAGAACCTATACCATTTCAGACAGATACTCTGTCCAGTCTCTTCTTAAAAATCTCCAGTCATGAAGCATCCACAACTTCTGGTGGCAAGCTGTTCCACTGGTTAACTGTCCTCACTGTTAGGAAGTTTCTCTTTAATTCCTGGTTGCTTCTCTCGTTGATTAGTTTCCATCCCTTGCTTCTTGTCCTGCCTTCTGGTGCTTTAGAAAATAAATTGATCCCCTCCTCTTTCGGGCAGCCCCCTCATATACTGGAAGACTGCTATTATATCCCCCCCTAGTCCTTTTTTCTAGACTAGCCAGACCCAATTCTTGCAATAAAGGTTTTTAAAAGTTGGAATAAGGAAACACCAAACCATCCAGTGGTTGTTCAAGAAAACAGCATGGACACATCCATCAGCAGCCAAGCTCAACTCAATCCCTTCACCTGGTCTAGATCATGCATCTGTTTTTTGCAAAATGGAACGAAAGCATTTGCAGAAATAAAACAAATATAAGATCATCACGCCTACATAATAGGAACTGCTTCTAGTAAAAAAAAAGTATAAATACTATAAAAAATAAAAGAGAAGGGGATACAAAGGCCCCTTATTTGATGATTCCAGAGAGGAAGGTATGAATTAACTGGTTATTCCAGAGGATTATTTAGACATTGTAACCATCCAGAATGATCTCTGTGTGAGTTAAGACGGCGCTATAAATTTATTTAATAAATACTAATAATACTTTCAGTGAGGAAGATGAGAAATTAGGTGGGATTTGAGGATTCCAGAGAAGAGGGTGGGATACAGGGAATGTTTGATCACTCCAAAGAGGGATGTCTTAATTATTTAGACGTGGTAAGCACCCAAATGTCACCTCTATGCAACCCATTCAATACCTGCTACTAATAATTGAATAATTTGAGAGAGGAAGGTGGAAACGAACTGGCAGGCACTTGGGAGCTCTACTACACGAGATGGGCTTAGCTCCCAAACATTCTCCAGGACTCACGCAACTCACATCAACCCGCAACGCCTGTCTCACAATCCTGTCAAGACCAATTTCCAATCCGTGTCTCTGGGGGAAGCAGAGGGCAATGCCCTTCCTCTCTTGGGTCCCCTACTCTGCAATCTTGTGCCTATGAATTACTCAAAGAAAAACAATCTCTGCATACAGGATTACAATATAAATAAAAAGAACTAGGCTGAAGGGCAGAAGCATCTAAAAGGTACAGAGTGAAAGCCAGAGGTGGTATTCAGCCGGTTGTGACTGGTTCTGGCATACCGGTAGAGAAAAGTTTGACTCATTTGGAGAACAGACAAATACCACCTCTGGCTGGCCCAGCCCACCCGCCCCCGCTCTTACCTCTCCTATATTTGTTGTTTATTAGCTCAGCTGATTTTCATAGAGAGCGGATTGCTGCGCCTCAGCTGAGGTAAAAAAAACAGCACAGCTCACCAGCGCTGAT